>APFE030379330.1:9414-27575 GCA_000404065.3 Pinus taeda | reverse complement strand
GGGTAGAGAGGTGGGGCGGAAGGGGCGTTGAGGGGTAGGGGGAAAGGGGTTGCTGAGTTTGGGGAGGGACCCGAAAGGGTGTGCGGAGGGAGTGGGTGGTCGGCTGATTGCAGGATGGGGTTGCCCTAGGCCCACCATGCTCATGGTGGAAATATTTGTTAATTTGGTTGACAAAAAAATTTAAGTTTAGAAAAAAAAATCTTGTGGCCGGTCGATTGTTGGATGGGGTTGCCCTGGGCCCACCATGCTCATGGTATAAATATTTCTTAATTTGGTTCACAAAAAGTTTTAAGTTTAGAAAAAAATATCTACTTCGTTAAACTAATTTAATATGAGAAATTTCAAGGAAAAAAATTTAACTGACCTTTCAATTGCGGGAATTCTTCGTTGAATATGTTGTTGATCCCAATGTAGCTGCTCCACAAATTCGCTCCAAGTATTTTAATGAACCTCAGAAAACCTTGATGTAACGTGAGTAATAGTGATAATGGAATATATAGGTGAAACTACAGAGATGTTTTACTGTACGATGAATGCGGGATTAATTAGTTTTAATAAATTTTAACATGTTAATTTTTTTATGGCGATGAATGAAAATATTATAAAGCAAATAGTATGGAATTGTTTTATAGTGGGGTGAATGTGGGATTAACTTGTTTCAGAATGTATTATAAAAATTAAAAACAACATTCAATTATTTACTAAATATTATATACTTTGGCTATTAAAATAATTTAGGTAGAAGTTGCAGTTTATAATTTTCACTTTAATGATTTATTTCATAAAAAAAAATTTAGTTTACATTTTTCATTAAATTATGTAGTAAAATAATGAAGTGAAATAAATCTCACAAACTTTTAAGAGGGAAATATTTTCGCAAAATATTTTGGGTGGGAAATTTTTGGAGGGAAATATTTTCGCAAAATTTTTTGGGAGGAAATTTTTGGAGGGAAAATTTCATTATCTAAGCTAGATAATATCTATAGGAGACTCTCCATTTGTATCATTCAACATTTTCTATTTGAAAGGGATGGATTGTCCTGATAGTGAAGTTTCAATTTATACAGCATCAACATCTTCATCGCGTAACAACTCTATTCATATGGATAAATATAGCAGGAATTCTTCCACTATGAATAGAAATTCAATTCTTCCACTTAGTCCTGATCCTAAGGACTATGAGAGCCGCACTGATGAAAGAGGGGATGGAGGATTTCAAATAAATAAAGAGTCATAGATTCCACTTAGTCCGAATTCTAAGGACTATGAAAGCAGTAGTGATGATGAGCTTGATGACAAATTTCAAAAGAATGGAGTCTCACGGTGTCCACTTAGTCCTAATTCTATGGACTATGAAAGCAGCAGTGATGAAGAGCAAGATGGTGAAGTTCAAAAGAATGGAGTGTCACGGTGTCCACTCAGTCCTAATTCTAAGGACTATGAGAGCAACAGTGTTGAAGAGTGTGATGACAAATTTCAAAAGAATGGATTGTCACGGTGTCCACGTAGTCCTAATTCTAAGGACTATGAGAGCAGTGATGAAGAGCGTGATAATGAATTTGAAAAGAATGGAGTGTCAAAGTGTCCACTTAGTCCTAATTCTAAGGACTATGAGAGCAGCAGCGATGAAGTGCATGATGATGAATTTCAAAAGTATGGAGTATCACGGTGTCCAGTTAGTCCTAATTCTAAGGACTATGAGAGCAGCTTTGATGAAGAGCGGGATGATGAATTTCAAAAGTATGGAGTGCCACGGTGTCCAGTTAGTCCTAATTCTAAGGACTATGACAACAACAGTGATGAAGAGCAAGATGATGAATTTCAAAATAATGGAGTGTCATGTTGTCCACTTAGTCCTAATTCTAAGGACTATGAGAGCAACAATGATGAAGAGCGCAATGATGAATTTTAAAAGAATGGAGTGTGACAATGTCCTCTTAGTCTTGATTCTAAGGACTATGAGAGCAGCAGTGATGAAGGACGGGATGATGCACTTAGTCCTAATTCTAAAGAGTATAAAGGTAGAAATGATGAAGGACAAGATGATAAACTTAGTCCTAATTCTATTGATTGTGAGAGCAGCACTGAAAATGCACATGAGGAAGAATATCCAATAAACATCGAGTCAAAATTTCCATTGGGTCTGAATTCTATGGACTATGACAGTAGAACTGAAGAAGGGGAAGATGAAGAATATCCTCCAAGTTAGTATTTGAAAAGCATAGTTGATCATAGTGTGGATAACATTCCTCTTAATGATGATGAAAATCCTTATACAAATGATGATCTAATGATGGAGATGTTGGCAAGAAATATTGTATCGAGGAGTAGGAGCAAACCTTTTCGTATCAATGCAAGATGTTCTAGTTACACAAGGGGTAGAGCAGAATATCTGACGAGAAGAAGTTCTATCAGCGCACTCATTTCAAGTGAATGTTGGCAAAAAGATTGCTTGAAACATATGGATTTCAAATTTGCATTAGAGAATAGGAAGAGATATTTGTCAATGAATAAAAGCATGCAAAATTCATATTTAGTTGGGTGCATGCAATCTACATTGTTAAGTTATGATTATCATATTATGACTTTATTTATTTGTAGAAAAGCTTTCAAAATGTTTCATTCGGTTGGGATTTTTCATCTCTCGAGAATTCAAGAAAAATTGGAAAAGGATCCCACATTTTATTCTGAAGTATGTCATAAAAGACAGTTTGGGCCATTATCAAATACTGCAATGTCATGGATGAAAGATTTCTTTTCAAATCATGGAGAGTGTATGCCAAATAGAGAGACAATACATATTCTAGATAATTTTTCGAGACGCGAAATCTACAACTTATACAAAGAATATGCAGAAGGTGCTGAGGGACATGGTCGGTTTATTACATATCAATATTTTGTGAAGATATGGAAGAAAGAATTCAAAAATGTTCGTATTCTTAAGAAGACAAGGATGCGGATTTGTAGTACATGTGCTTCTCTTAAATAAAAAAGGGACAAATGTGAAGGATCAGAAAGAGGTAGGCATTCATAACTTTAACTTTTAAAATTGTATATTCATCAAGTATGAAAACATATTTCTTAATGGCTTTCTTTTATGTTGTGTAGATTCAATTGTCAAAGAACTTCAGGAGCATCGCGAACAACAAACAAATGAACGGAGAAAATTGTACAAGCATCGAAAGAAGTGTTATGACAATCCAAATAAATATTTGGGTTTGATAACTGATGGTATGGACTAGAAGAAAATACTTTTACCACATTTTGTTCGCACACCCAAAAATTTACAGGAGGAAAATTTTATTCAGTATCACTTGGTCGGTTGTATGGTCTTCAATGGAAAGATGTTGCCAAAGGTGTACTTCACAACTCCAAATATTCATAATGATGCAATTTTGACCATAACCATAATTTATGATGTGCTTTCTCATTGGTCTGGTAATCTTCCTAAAGTTTTGTATCTACAATTGGACAACCCTTGCCGTGAAAAAAAAAATCAGGTTATTTTTGGATATCTAAACATGCTTGTTGAATTAAGAATTTTTCAGAAGGTAAAGGTTGGTTTCCTTCTTGTTGGGCACACTCATGACCATATTGATCAGATGTTCAGTCATTTTTCAGTCACATTGAGGAGGAAGGAAGCTGGGAACTTGCCATCATTAATTGAATGTATTAAGAAATCATGCATGCCATAGCCTACTTTTGATGTGTTGGAAGAAACTGTTGACATGCGAAAGTTTATTATGGGATCATATGGTGAGGGGAAATGCATTGAACAACTTAATGACATTAGCTTCCAACATAAATTTCTTATCAAATAAATTTGATGGGAAATCACTAATATGGGGCAAGAAGTATTCAACTACTACAAAATGGGCACCGTCATCAGGTTTGCAATTTTTGAAGTTCGTTCCAGATCATCCAATATTTTCATCGAAAATATTGTTATTACAATCAGTTGGTGAAGTTCATAATGCATGCAAACAAAACAGAGATATAAATGATTCTGATTGCCTAGAAGAAATTAAAAAATGTATTAGATATACATATGACTACTTTGACATTGCTGATTCAGTTTGGTGGGAGCCATTTTTTAATAATCAAAGTGATATCATTTCAAGAAGAACAAATGAAGATATACCTTTGAAAAATCCATTTATTTGGCCACAAAATGTGTCGAATGCACATGAGGAAATAAACATTGTTGAACAACAACAATATCAAGGTATAATTAATTCTTCACAGGCAGAGGAAAGAGAGACGTATATTGGTTCCAGAAGATCTCGTGCACAACGTGAAGCCATGGAAGACTTTTACAGGGTTCAGTACAGGATATTAAGGAGGGTTGCATGATCGTAGTGCTTGCAGATGGAGATCTCAATGGCTATCCATTTTGGGTTGTTAAAGTTATAAAGGTCTTTACAGAAAATGAGGATGTTACAAGTGTTGAAGTACATTGGTATGCCACAAATACACACCCATTCAATGGTGTGTATAAGCCAAAGATGGTAGTTGACAAAAAAATGGAGGAAAGAGAAAAAGAAAGGGTATGCATATAAATTGTTGCCGCACAGACATATTGAAATTGGAGGATGTTGACATACTTGTTTGTGACTTCAATTTAACAAAGAGGGAAACTCTTCGCTTTAAGATGATAGAGATTCTGAAAAGGTTGTTACCAGAAGGAACAGTATTGAGATGGGAGTTTGCTGAAACCAGTCGTAGATCTAGAAGAATTTTGAAACCTAAAATGATGGGCATGCATGTGGACTCAGATGGGGCACTAGTTGATGAAAGAGAAGAATATGGAACATCTTCGTCAGCATCCAGTCACTCATCTGAAGATGTGAATTCTGATGGTGTGCAAGAAAATATGAGTGACTTTGAATAATTGTTTAAGCAAGTTTATCTAACTGATGTATGCATCGTATCTTGAAATAAATTTTTTGATTTCCATATGGTGTTAAATGAGAAATTATGAGTCAATTTTATTTTGTTAGATCATTTTACTAGAATTTTTTTTTAATTTTGAAGATTGACCCTAAAAAAAAATTACCGTTCCAGTATAATCACTTTTTCGTTTTCAAGCTATATTTTGCATGATTTTTTTTTTTCACTGCCATTTTTAAAACATGTTCAAAATTGTCCATAAAAAAAAAACCATTGTTCCAGTATGCACACTTTTCGTTTTTAGCATTGTTTTTTATGTTTTTTTGGCGTTTTTTGGCCAGAGTTCCCGTTTTCAGTTTATAGTTCTCGTTTCAAAGTTTACATTGTTCACACTTTGATATGCATTGGTCACCAAAGTTACAATAAATGCATCTTTCCATCCTCCAAATAGGATTTCAGATCATCATCTTGAAATTCATTCCTTTCCTTCTTTTCTCCTTTTTCTCTTCATTGCAATCCCTTTTGAAAGACTTAACCCTATCATGTACTTAACATTTTCCCCTAGACTTTCTAGTAAACTTAGGTCTCCCACCAAATTTGAATCTACAGTTTCCTTTTCCCTTTTGATTTTCCATAAACATTGAAGGCATCATTGGTGGATTAAAAAACATTCCATCTCATCACCTCTCATGGTAAAGTAACCATGACTTCATTAAGGACAAATTTATTTACAATGTTTCCAATGGCCATTATTAGATTGTCCCATGAATATGACAAAGAAGGAAAAATGATAAAAACAAAATGATCCTCCTCATCCATATTCACTCCAAATAATTTCAACTAGGTCAAAATAGTAATAATTGCATTAATATGCTCAAATACAAAAACACCATTACCATTCTCATGGTATATAAATTTTTTCCTCAAAAAAAGCTATTATATATGGATTTAGCCTAATACAAGTCTCCAAATTATTCCAAGGGGTTGTCATTATACTTATTTAGTAATGTTCAATAATTTTGAATTGACCAAACAAGCCTTGATAAGGCTTTGGCCTTTCTCTCTAATGCTACCCAATCTACATATTTCATAGCGGAGGATTTGGTTCCAAATGTTGCAACACATAGATCTCAATTTATGAGAAAATCCCCCCTCTTGAGATTCTACGACACAAAGTAAGTTCTACTAAACTTTATTTCTAGTACTGACATATTTTCAATTTCCATACAAGATTTCATTCTACACAAGGTCTCACACAAAACATGATTAGATAAAGCAATCTTTATTCCTAACACCTATGATCTTAAATGATCAAGCCAAGGTGCCATATGAAAGGAAGCAAAAAAGAAAAATATGCTTCCTACTTTAATCAGTGAGAAAATAATTGATAGAAACTCTAAACTAACAATTGCAAAAATCAAATAACACAAAGACACAACCATCATGTAGTGATTTTCTAGGGAAAAGGTTTTGAGAAAAAAAATCCCACATTCTATAGAAATGTTCATGTATTATTAACAAAAAGTTCAATACTATATAGATAAACTCTCAGAAAATATAATCATATGTTTTATGAAGCATATATGATTTTTTGATCGCTTTAGTAAACCATGGTGTTGTAACAAAGTTTATTTACAAGTTAAAAAGCTCGACGATAAAGTATGAGTGAATCTCCATGGTTAAAAATCTTGTTACATGTTTTTTTTTTTAATCTAAAGTTGTTTAACTTATATTATAATAATAATAATAATAATAATTTAATCTAAAAATTTATATATGTTGTTTTTTACTTTTGGCAATGTAAAACATATAATGTTTATCAACATTTACCAACCATTTAATTTTTATAGCTATGCTAGTTTTCTATACCAGCATACATTCATCTTAACTCTATATCTACCAAGTGCCAAGAGGGATCAAATATATTTTTCACTCTAAAAAGGGTTTGTACCTCAAGATATTTGATGTCTCTAAACTCTTAGTAGATCCAAATATGGATCTATGCTAGTTTAAATATTAATATTAATTATAATTATAAATATAATTAATATTTATTATTATTAAGCCCACGGGGCTTTGGATTGACGATGAATGGGTGCGCTGTTAAGGCACTCCTTGGCGATAGGTCACCGGTTCAAATCCCCCGTGGGTACTTAGGTTAGTCTTAACGTAGAAAAAAAAAATATTTATTATTATTAAAAATTTTATGTAATTTGACTGTGTAAAAATATTTTATTAATAATTATAATCATTAATTATTTTATTTTATTTTTATTTTTTATGTAATTTGGTTCGTTCAAAATGTTTAAAGGACAATGCAACTACTCTTCCATACCAAACTGAGGTGCAATGAGTTTCAACTAACTATTTATTTAAAATATCCATTTATAAATATCCCTTTATAAATAGAGAAACCATCCCTAAGAAACGTTACTAAATTGAGCACCTTAACAATTTTGATATCTTGTAGAACATTTTTAAACCCCTAAGTGTAGGATGTATGATACCTCTTAACAAATAACCTTGCACTGCATTTCTAACTTGATTGCTTGAACAATAAAAAGAACCAATATGTGTTTAGGGAACATTTCAAATCCTAACTCCTCCCCGAATTAGGTATCAAACATAACTACCTCTATAGACGTTGATTATTTACTCAGATAAAAAACTCAAAATTTCCACCCTATTTCTTTGTCAAACTAGATAAGAGGTTAAGTGATTTTTGTACAAATCTAAGAATTGGGAAGGATTGCGTACTAAATTTCTAGGTATCCCTTTCAAATCCAAAGAAGAGCCAAGATCAAGAGTAAATTGGAAATGACATAAGAAAAAAAATTGTGATGACAGAAACCACAAAAGATTAGATAGTAGACACATGAAAAAACTAAATTATGGCAACAATGTGATCTAGGATGATCCCAAAAGGCCAAAACTTTGAAGCCTTCAAATCTCAGCAAAACCTAGAAGAAATCAAAGATCTCTTCATTCTTAATCGAATGGTGTGAATGTTGTCTAAATCTAACTTCGTACGTGAAATTTATGCCCATATGAAGTTTGGGACAAACAATAAAAGAATTGTAGATAGGCCCCATAGGGTGGCACATGGGACTCCCACAATACCCATCAGTACCCCAAGAGTCAATTAGAGCATGCCACTTGTCATTCTCACAAACACGCCATATCACATACTTTTGACCGATGAGGTGATGCCACATGGCCCAATGAAATGTTTCCGTGTGGCACCATGGTAGCAACCCAAAGGGCTAAGTCAAACCTAGGTTAAAGCTTAAATAGGAAACAAATGTTATTGTTGCGTTAGCAGGAGTCGAACCTACCAATGATTATAATCATTGACCCCAAACCTAAACAACAGGCGACGGTTAATGAAAAACATAGTGATCACGAAAATATAGTCATTCAATTCATTTGTATTATAATACAATATGGCACGGGTGAGGTTCGAACCCTCGACCGGCCCAAGCATCCACATTCTAAATCTACGTGGGGGCATTATTGGGCCAACGAACCCCCATTGGAACCTCCAACCACTGAAGCCTATATGAAATCTATCATTTTCCATGGACCTAAATGAGGAGACCAATTGAACCATGCATGCGGGAACTCAGATGGTGTAGAACCTCGACAAGGGGTAGAACCTTGCATGGTGTGCCTTTCGAGACAAAATATTTTAAGGAATATTATTTGGTATATTCTAGGAATATTCCCATAGGGAATATGCTATTGAATATTTTAGATTCTCTGAGGGGCAAGAGTTGTAGGTGTCATAATATAGTCAAGTTTATACTCAAATTACTCAGAATTTTGAGAGGATTTCAGTGGTGCAATTTGTTTATGGATCTGATTAGCTCATTTTCAGGTCACTCCCAGAATTGGAGGTATAATGATGTATTTTTCCATGTACCTATTTGATTTTTGTTGAGATGAATTAAGGGTTATCCCCACTATTGAAGTAGGGCCAGAAGACATAGTCCACATTGGATGAACTCCATTGTCAAACTTTTTGTGTTCATTTTTTTATGGTCTCCTTTTTGTTTCCTCTTCTTTTAGTGTTTGCACATATGGTTTTACATGATATTTTAATGAAATTCTAAAAACATCAATTAAGTAAATATCTTGAATCATGTTTGGTATCAAAGCGGTCTTCTTGTTGATATGAATTGCAAGTGTGAATGATAACCAGGGCCAAGATAAAAAAGGGTGAAATAAAACTTATGCCTTTTCACCTAAGTATTGGATGTGCAACACAAAAAATGAAAATGGTAGATTACAATTCCTATACCAAGAATGAGCAAGATTTCTGTAAAGCTTTCTACACCATGGAAAAGAAGGTAGACAAATCGTTTGGAGATTATGTGAGAAAATTGGTAAAGAAGGAAAGGAAGAAGGAAGAGAGAATGGATGAGAACCTCTTGAACCTCCATCTCCATCTTCTAGTGAATTTTCTACCTCTTCATGTTCTTCTCACCATTCTAGTAGACAGTATATAAATGCTTCTGAAAAGCCTTTTTTAAGTAGGATGTAAATTCTGATTTACACATGTTTAACGAAGAATATAATGTAAAAAAGTTAAATGATTGGATCATATATATTGGAGTGTATGTCCGAATACAACAAATCGAAGAAGAAGAGACCAAGAACCAATTAGCATATCTTTGACTGTGAGGCACCAGTCTTGTATGGTAGGAGAGAAAACTTTAGAAAGGTAGCAAAAATTTGGGCAGACTCCATTCTTTGTGGTCTGAATTTTTTTCTACATTGAGAGGTCAATTTTATCCATTAGACTATCGGAAAAAGTCCATGATGGAATAACAATATTTTAGACAAGGAAAATTCCAAAATGTTCAAAGTTTCATGAAGGAATTAGGAAGAAAGCATTAGCATTGGACATTCCTTTAGATTCTCCTGAGACTACAATGAAATATATTGGTGATTTACATAGTTATCTCTGACATTATTTATTGTTTTTTGAACCCACTACTATTGATGCGACTAGTGTGAAATATAGCCATATTGAAAGCATCGGTAAATATGAGAAGGAAGATCATCCAAAAAAGTCATCATCCAAATCTCATAATAATAAATTCAAAGAAAAAGGAAAGGGAAAGTAAAATAAGACAACTACAACCAAGAAAAAAGAAGGGAAGCCAGCATGTATGCATTGCAGGAAAGAAGGGCACTGTGAAGAGAATTGTTGGAAGTTGCATCCAGAATTGAATCCAAAGAAATATGGTGGAAATGGGAAGCAAAAGAAAATTGCAACCATGCAACAAGACCTTAGATATGATTCTAGTCACGAAATGTTGATTACAACAATGGGCATACAAGGTAACAACTCTCTTCATGTTAATTAAAGTTCTAAAATTCATGCTAGTTCATGTTCTACAAATGAATCTCATGTTGATGAATGGAAGAGGATTGAATTGTTACACATTAGGGTTGTGTCCAAACACACCAAAATAGAAACAATATTTTACCTAGTCTCTCAAGTCAATATAATTTCATAATCAATTGTTAAGAAGATGGCATTGAAACCAAGCCTCATCCAAAACCCTACCCTCTTGGATGGGAATGTGACAATGCAAAACTACATCTAACCAAGCAATGTAGGGTTAGATTTGTCATTGCATCAAAACTGGTAGATGAGGTTTATCTGGATGTTGTCCAACTAGATATATGTGGTATAATTTTTGGAAGTTTGTATTTTTATGGCAGGAAATAATTCTTCTTTTGACATGAGAAAAAATACCATCTCACCAAGAATGGGGTGGAGTATATTGTCAGACCTCACCATATAAAGATCAATGCAAACATTGTTAATACAAGTTAGATGAAAAGACTCATTAACTCTAGCAAGAATTGCATGTGCATGGTTGTAAGGGAAAAATATGTTGAAGCATCTAATGCTTTCCAGGGTTTTGATCCCTCTCGTAGGAAAGAATGATATGATGTTGTTTCTAATTATGGTGAGGTTTTTTAGGAACCAATTGGATTGCATATTAAAAGGGATATCCAACATGAAATTCATCTCCAACAAGATGCTCCTTTTCCAAATACGGGAATGTACAGGTTGTCAACTATTGAATTGGAAGTGTTACACAGTATTTTGTCATACTTCTTTCACTTCCCTATGACATACCCCGAAGTTCCTGAAACATGACCATTATGTAGTGTACTCATTCATATATGCAGCTCAAATCCTCCCTAAGACATTGATTGGAAAATGCCTTGAGTTTCCCCTAAAGGAAATAGCTCTTAAACCCTAATTTGAGAATCATTGCTCTTGTGAGACTAAAAACTGTGATGGTCGCCTGTTGTATTATGCCCAACCCACGATGGCATCGCCCTGTTTACTTGTATACCCGTGATGATCCTAAAAAGGCAATTTTCCCAAAGAGGATGAGAAGCTTTGTGATATAGAAGCTTCTAGAGTGGCTAGATGGAGGTTTTTCGGTGTAGATGAGGTCGAGTTCTCCCAACTTGGCCTCTTGGTCTTATCCCTATGAGCTACCTCCATGAAATAAGGGCCTACTCCTATCTTTGAAGAGATCCTAACCCCATTTCCCTGCATATATACTCATCCTCTCCCATTCCCAAATGGTTGGTCTATGTCTATTTTCACCCTTATGCTAAGATTGTGCCTATATGCTACTCATTTGACTTGGAGAAGGAATGCTTGGAGATCTTAGCTTGGAATTGGACATTCATTCAAGGAGAGCCTATCAACATCAAGGCTTGGTTTTATGCTTCCCCTTATTTTCTATTAATATACAACTGCTAGTTCATTTTCCATTGATGTGTATACTCATGTATCATTAATCTTAACATTCCTTGATCAGTTAAGTAGGCTACTTTTGAATATGTTATTTGTATTTGCATGCCTTGTTGTGTCTTGATATCTTGTGCATGTGCATAAATTATGTGAACAGTTGGAACGAACATGTGATACAGGTGATTCAAAGTCTTCAACAAAGGGGATCGAGATAACATTAGAATGAGGTAGGCCATATTCATCGTCTCTCATTTCAATTGTAACTTAGGAAAGTGTCTGGTAGATTGTCACTTAGGTTGCGAGTCCCACTCATTGAGCTAGAGGGATTGTCTCTATCTACAGAGAGGATTTACCTAAACAACTTGAAGAGATCATGAAGAAGGTGTAGGTGCCAAAGAAAGGTGGCACATGAAGGATGTGTGTGGATTAGCAAGCACTCAAGAAGATCATGGTGAAAAACCACTACCCTAACCCTCGCATAGATGATTTACTTGATCAGTTGAATTTTTTATTTATTTCACTCAGTTGGATTTGGGTAGTGGCTACCACCAAATTATAATTGCAGAGCATGATATGTATAAAATTGCATTAAAGTCCAAGCAGGGGTTGTTCGAGTGGTTGGTGATGCCATTTTGGCTTTGCAATGCCACAACTACATTTATGAGGGTGATTAATGATGTATTTAGACATTTTCTAGATGATTTTGTGCTTTTGTATCTTGATGATATACTTGTTTTTAGAAGAAATTGGGATGATCATGTAAACCATGTCAAAAGAGTGCTTGATATTTTGTAAAAGAATAAACTGTATGTAAAATTGTCCAAATATGAATTTGGAAAAATTTATTTTGTTTATCTAGGTCATATTGTTGGAGGAGGTCAGTTGAAAAATGATTCTTCAAAGGTTGATGTACTTGTTAAATGGCCTAAATTTACCAATGTAATAGAAGTAAGAAGCTTTTTGGGCACAATGTAGTATTGGAGGAGATTCATTTCCAAATCTTCGATCAAACATCTCCTTTGCATGCCTTAACTAGTGTGAAGCATAATTTTTAGTGGGGGGAATAAATACAAGGCTTTTGACACCCTAAAGGAAAAGATTAGTATCACACCAGTTCCAGCCTTTCCTAATCTCCAATAGCCATTTGAAATTGAGATAGATGTAAGTGGTTATATCGTGTGTGTAGTGTTGATACAACAACAAAAACTGTTTTGTTACCATTTAGAGACTTTCTCTAAAATTATTGTGAATTATCCCACTTATGACAAGGAGATGCATGATTTGGTGCAAAGCATCATGAAATGGAAACATTAATTGATTGGGAATGAGACTATTATTGACACAAACCACTAGTCTTTACAATACCTTCAGTCACAAACCAAGTTGTAGCAAGATTTTCATTTCAAGTGGACGGGATTCCTCGAACAGTTTCACTTGGTAATCAAGTACAAAAAGGGTACAAGCAATAAAGTAGCATATATGCTCTCTAGACCTCTTGTTTCTGCATATTTTATTCTAAAAAATTCTTCTTTGTCTCATGAAATATATGTTGATAAATATGTTGTTGATGAAGGTTTCAAAAAAGTTTATGAGAAGCTAACCCATGGACTGCATGTCGACAACTATCATTTGCAGGGAAAACTATTGTACCACCTGGACAACTATATATTCCTACCAATGAAAGAATCCATGTAATATAAGAAGTTCACACTTATATTGTGTTGGGTAATTTTGGTGTAGGAAAGATTATGTCTCACTTGCAAAGGTTTTGTTATTGACCTCATATGAAAGAAATTGTAACTAAATATGTAAATGGGTGTGTGATGCACTCTATTTGTAAGCCGACTAATAGAAAATTGGGGTTGTAAACACCTCTTCCTACTCCTCTTCCTTAAAAGAGTGTGTGTATGGACTTTGTAGGATGATTTCCTCTGTCAAGAAAGGGTCATAATTATTTGTATATCGTGGTGGATAGGTTTAGTAAGATGTGTATCTTAATTCCATGTAGGAAGCATATTGCTACTGAGCGAACTGCTCAACACTTCTCTCAACATGTATGGGTCCATTTTTTGCTATCTAAATCCACTATATATGATCGAGACTCTCGATTCCTTGGAATAATTCAAACAAGCTTGTGGAAGATGATGGACACCAAGCTAAACAAGAGCATGGCAATCAATCCACAAACTGATGGATACACTAAAGTTGTCAGCATAACAATGTCTCACTTGCTTCAAACTTATTGTAGCAAACATCCCAAGTTGTGGGATGAACATATCCATTATGTGCAGCATGCATGCAACAGGGGCTTGCAATCATCTACTCAAAATTCATAATTTGAGACATGCTTTGGATACCTACCAAAATATCACATAGATTTGGTCTTTTGCATAGATGATGATCCCAACGAATGAAGTGACGAAGACAAATCATGCAAGTTCATTCCACAGATCCAAATGATCCATAAAGCAATACATGAACACTTGGAAAAGAGTCAAGCTCAATAGAAAGCTCGGCATAACAAACACTAAGTTGATCATCAGTTATAGGTTGGAGAGAGGGTATGGCTCCACATTAGTAAGGATATGTTGAAGGGAGAAGGAAATAAATTGAGGTCAATCAAATATGGTCCTTTGACCATCTTGGAGAATATTGGAAACAATGCATATCACTTTGATCTTCCAACATATATGTAGGTGTATTATGTGATTAATGTTGAAACCTTGAAACTCTAGAAACCACACATGACCCTGGATCTAGAGGAGAATGGATAAGTACCTTCAATGGATGATTTTGCATGATAGTACTTGGACAAGCTACCTGAGGACACCATTCTAGATAAGACGACCAAGACTTCACAATGGGGAGATATGGAGTACCTTTGGGTGGGTTTCAAGGTCATGCATTCTAATAAGGCATAATGGATTGAAAAAGAGAAAGTGAGGGAGCCATTCCCTCACCTGCCAATTTATTGATGAGGCTTTTAGAGGCCTAATAGATTCTCAGTGGGGAGGAATGATCCAAGGGGATCCCAAAAGGCCAAAAGTTTAAGGTCTTCAAATCACAATGAAACATATATCAAATCGAATAGCTTGCCATTCTAAATCCAACAGTGTGAATGAAACCTCAATCTGACTCTATATGTGAAAGTTATGTCCATCTAAAGTTTAGGACAAATAGTGAAAGTTTTGTGTAGGCATGCCCTACAGGGTGCCATATGGCATTCTCATAGGCTACCACGTTGCATTCATGTAAGTTCCCAATTAGTACCACAGAAGCCAATCAGAGTGCATTCCTTGTCAGCCTCAAAAACACACCATATCACATCTTTTTGACCAATGAGGTGATGCCACATGGCCCAATGAAATGGTGCCATGTGGCACCACAGGAGCAGCCCAAAGGGTCGAGTCAAACCATGTTCAAGGCTTGGATAAGCAAAAAATGTTATTTTTGGGTTGGCGGGAGTTGAACCTACCAGTAGTTATAATTGTCGACTCGAAACTCAAATAAAAGTTGGCGATCAAAAAAACACACCGTGGTCACGAAAATAGAGTCATTCAATTCATTTCTATCATAATAAAATATGGCACGAGTGTAGTTTGAACCCTCGACCGACCCAACTCTCCACGTTCTAAATCTAATAGGGGTGCTGTTGGGCCAATAGTCCTTTGTTGGAACCTCCGTCCATTGAAACCCATATGGACTCTACCATTTTTTGCAAACCAGAAGGAGGAGACAAGTGGAACCACGCAAGTGGGAACTAAGATGGGACGAAATCTCAACTAGGGGCGAAACCCTATGTGGTGTGCCTTTTGTGAAAGAATATTCTAAGTAATATTCTCTGATATATTTTAGGAATATTCCCATATTGAATCTGTTGTGGAATATTTTATATTTCAGTGGAACAATATATTAACGCAGGTGGTGATGCTTCTTGCGCTGTCCGTTTAAAAAACATTAACGTAGGTTCTGAATGTAATATGGTGTCCAACGCAAGTAGTGAGGCTGAATCCTACGCTGTCCGGGGCTCAATGGTTAAGAAAATAATAAACAACGATAATATGAGGGATAGCCAGGGTAATACAACTATTAACAGCGTGGGGAATGTAATACCGTGCGCTGACAGCAATATTCCCAATATCCCCAGCACATTAATTAAGCACATTAATTCGGCAGGCAGTGCAGACAGTAACGTGGGTAATATAGATGCAATAAGGGTCAATGCAGATAATACAATCAGTAATGTGGGTAATGCAGATATAATAAGGGTCAATAACCAAGGTTCAGATAAAATATCGGTCAACAGCGTGGGTAATGCAATTTATAATAGCAGTGGTAATGATAAAAGAATTAGGAATTATAATTTTCATAAGAACAAAGGCCGCTTAAAGGGTATAAAATTCGATGCTGAAAATAACTCAAACCATGGGATGAGTAATGATCATGATGCTTCCAGGAATAATAACAACATTAATAGGGTTGTGATTGGGGACCCCTCTGTTCCGAATCCACAAGAGAAAAGGGTTGTGAATCTCTCATCTATAATTCTCAATCCTGAAGAAACTAACATCTTGAGCAAGGGTTTGGGATTTGCAGTCTCACTGAAGAACATTCCTTTTGAAAGCATCATTTGCAACATTGAAAATGGGACACAAGGTCTTTCATCAAACGACAGGGAAATATTAAGACAGGAATGTTCCTTAGCCTTGTTGAAATCCAAACGCCCAAAGAGTAACCTTAATAAAGAAGGGCGTGAGGCTCTGAAGTCTCTCCATAATAATGATAAAATAGTGGTTCTAAAAGCTGATAAAGGTGGAGCAACCGTTGTGTTAAACAAGGAAGACTACATTCACAAAATGAATGAGCACTTGAGTTGTGTAAGTTATAGAAGGATCAATTCTAACCCAATTCCCAAGGTAATAAGGTAGGTCAAGAAAGCCATCATGGAAACCAACCTGGATGACAAAATAAAAAAGAGGTTGATTCCCACCTGTGAGGTTATTCCTAGAATCTATGGATTACCAAAAATCCATAAAGAAGGGGTCCCTCTCAGACCAATTGTTAACACTATTGGTTCCCCTACATATGAGTTAGCTAAGTATGTAGCCAAGATCCTAAAACCTCTGGTTGGTAACACAGACTCCTTCATAAAAGACTCAACAGAGTTTGTTAAACTTATTAAAGATAAAAGGGTGGATAAAGATGATATTCTAGTAAGCTTTGATGTCGTATCATTGTTTACAAAGATTCCCCTTGATGAAGTTGTGCATGTTATAAAGATGGCCACCGATCCTCAAACAACAAAACTTGCGGAAATCTGTTTACGGTCCACTTTTTTCAGTTTTCAAGATCACTATTATGAACAAATTTCGGGAGTTGCCATGGGTTCCCCGCTCTCACCGATTGTTGCTAACCTATACATGGAGTACTTTGAGAAAAAAGCCCTTGACTCATTCCACTTAAAACCAGCATGGTGGAAAAGATTTGTCAATGACACCAACCTGAATTGGACTCATGGTAAAGTAGAGCTTGAGAAATTCTTCAATCATCTTAACTCCTTATCCTCTGAAATCAAATTTACTATGGAACTTGAAGAGAATGGTAAGATCCCCTTTCTAGATGTCCTGATCAGTAGAAGGGAGGATGGCACTTTGGGACACCGGGTCTATAGAAAGAAAACTCACACTGATAGCTATCTTCATGCGGACTCTTACCATCATCCATCCCAGAATTCTGGCGTTTTAAACACCCTAGCTGTCAGAGCTTTCAGGATTTCTGACCCTGATCACCTAAAGGAGGAGATTGAACACTTAACCTCTGTCTTCAAAAACATTGGGTACAAGGAATGGAGTATCAAGAAAGCTATAAAAAGGGCTCAAGACAGGGCCCTCTCTAAGCGTACCCCTGAGGACAAGAAAGAAAATCAGGGGAGGGTTTACCTTTCATACATCCAAGGGGTTACCGACAAGATTGCAAAAATATTAAAAAAGAAAAACATAGATACTCAATTTACAACATGTGGAACGATAAGGCAGATGATGAGGTCGGTTAAGGATAACATTGATCGTCAACAACTCAAAGGAGTGTACAAGATCGATTGCTCATGTGGTAAGAGTTATATTGGGGAAACAGGACGATCTCTGAAAACGAGGCTTAAGGAACACGCGGCTGACATAAAGAATGATAGATCGCGTACGTCGGCCCTTGCAGAGCACTCATCCAAGACCAAACATCATATGTGTTTGGAAGACGCCAAGGTAATTGCAAGGGAGGACAACTATCATAAAAGAAAAATCAGAGAGGCCATTGAAATTATGAAATTCCCGCAGAACCTCAACAGGGACAATCGAAGTGAAATCAGTGGAAACTGGTTTCCCCTGATCAAACAAATAAACCCCTCGAAGCCCGTGGAAGCTCAAGATCAATAGACCTTCCAGTTAGAAGGTTTATTGATTAATTAATCATCCCAAATCTTTTAATT
>APFE030379328.1:0-18476 GCA_000404065.3 Pinus taeda | reverse complement strand
TTGTAACAGTACAAAGTTAACAACTTTTTTATCCTTTTAGAAATAAATACAAAATTTTAATAATTGGTTTTTTTTAAACAAAATCTTACATCAAAATTTTAATGTGTATGTAATTGTAGTTTTTATGAAGTTTTTAAAATTTTAAAAAATTACGAATATAATTAAATTTATTAAATAGGATAAACAAAACCACGTAATATGAAAACAATAAAATATATTTAATTAGTATGACTTTTTTTTTTATAATCCTCAGCTCCGTTTGCAACCTATAGTGCTCTTTTCTTTGTGGTGTGTTCAAATTGGATATAAAATGGGCCTGAGTAGTGTGGAAAATATTATTTAAACCCAAGTTATAAGATTGCCTAGGTTTGAGAGATCTATTAACACTAACGATAGTGTTAGGAACTAAAATATGGTGATGATGGCCTCACGGAGGCTCTGAACTATGGAAACGAATTTGGACAAGAAAATATGAAAGATATCTCATTTTTCAATAGCTCATACACACTAGAGTCTTCCATTTGAAATTTGATTAAAAAAGGCATTCACTTAGCTGAACAACATTGTTACTCATATATTTGAGATGGTCAATCAATTATGTTTTGTCATGAATCTTGGCAACAACTTCCTAAGATGTAAGAACAATATGATTTACCTAGGTTTGTAAAGAATTAAAGATTATTGGACCAACCAAGATTAGCAATGATGGTTTTCCCGGGACATAGACCCAAAATCCTACTTTTAAGCTTAGGACAAACATTTGGAAACAAATTCAATAATGATGTATCGAGATATCAACTCAGGAGCATCAACTTTGATAGGGAGATAATTCAAGTGGCATCTTTTCTATTTGTGTAGCTTATGGGTTCGAGGAATGTCACCAAATTATTCCCATAACTATTATCTTGGATACTATTTGAGAAAGAAGACTATGGCCCGAAGTCTCAATCTTCTAATGGCTTTTGGTTAAAGAAAAAACATTTACGTGGGACAATATTTAGAAATGCAAACAATCATATCCCTCTCGCTACCATTTATGCTTATGGGCATCAAAAAACATGGAACAAATTTTTAATGCTTGCCACCACTCCTGCCACATATGGAAAAACTTAGAATCAAGCATGAAGAAATTAGATAATGACACAACAAATATTCCCAAGAGTATAGAGAGCTCGAAAGTCCAAGTTTTCCACAATTAAATTTTGAACAAGGTCTGGAACCTTCTACTTGGCTTACTTCTTCAAGCCATGTGGAAGGACATAAAGCGATACATTTTTTAGGATTTCTCCCTTCTCCATGATTCTCTTTGGCTCATAATTCCAAATAATATAAAGGAAGCTATTTCCACTGAAGACTAGACTGAGAATGATTGGCAAGTAACTGGTGAGGAAGTTATAATACTACAAGCTTAGAATATAAGTGTGAGACCCTCAACTTGTTCACCCTCCCATCCTTCTACGCTCTCTTGTCTCTCTCTTGGAACCCACGTACCTATATATTCTTAAGTTGAACTTCAATGGAGAATTTAGAGGCAATTTTATGGTCGCTAATTTTGGAGGAATCTTCATGGTAAACTCTGGAAGCCAAACACACATCTATGTTGGACCTTCAAGGCATAACACGAATAACACAACTAAGTTTACAGACTTGGAGGAAGGTCTAAATATCACCCAAATAAAAGACCTCTCCACATTAGGATAATTTTGAGGTTTAAAATGGGCCTCCTAAGGAAATTATAAAACAATAGTGGAAATAACAAAATAATATTAGATTAGGGAAAAAAGAAAAAACTATTTTTAAACTTGTATTTTCAACTTATCAACTTATGGGCTTACTCAAATTTCAAGTGAAAACACTCGTTTGATGAAAAAAATGATTCCTCGTCTAAGGAGTACACATGTTCCATAGTTTCAATGGACCCTACTACACAAAAAATGATAAATACATGAAAATTGTAATTGCAATCACGTTTTTTCATGTATTTCTCACTTTTCATGCAGCACGGTCTATCGAAAATATGCAACATGGGTACTCCTTGGATGAGGAATTAAATTTTTCATCCAACAAGTACTCTAACTCAAAATTGAGTAAAACTTTCGGGAGATAATTTGAAAATACGAGTTGAAAAAGTAGTTTTATTATTTTATTATTTTGTAATATTTTTACCTTTTTACTCCAAAAATGGTGAATCCCTCATGGTCGACATCATCATATTGAATCTTATTCGTTCTTATAAAGTTTATTTTGGTTGTACGTTTTTCTTAGGAGGCTCACTCTAGACTTCAAAAGTCCCCCAATGAACACATCATAAAAGAGGACTCCGAGCTAATCATAACAATGATTAGTAAAATTATTAGTGGCTCTCGTATCCAAAAAGTGTCCCATTATTGGAGATTGTAAGGTATTATCACTACGGTAGCATCACTCATACTCTCAATTCCAACAATCATTCCTTCACATGATAAATGCACAAGCAAGAAAATTATGGATAAATTCATCAACTATGTTGGTTCCACATTAACTGTAAAGTTATCTACCACATGGCACTCTATGGAAGAGACTCCTGTCAAAAATGATTACTGGGCCTAGGTACAACAAGATAGAATCCCCCTGGATGGGATTCTAGATGTTTGATAGGGTTAGGGGTGGGTTTCCATCATCCTAGTAAGCCACATGCCTAGTGTATGTGGCAACATGCCCCCATAGAGGATTGAAAGATACATGTAATATGCATGGAAGTACCAACACATGAATGAAGCTCTTCCCTCATTTTGTCATCAGTTGCTTGATGTGCCACATTATCATCTAGCCTAATTTCATATATGTGATGGATTTAATTTCTCTCGAGAATCCTATCACTTCAACTTGTCCTATTAATTCAAAATTTATTTAACATAAGGAGATGTAACCCAACTTTGACACTCCACTTTAGGTATGCACCATGTTTCATATATTAGGAAGCCTTTGGATGATATTCAAGTCTTACGATTTTTTTCAGGAAAATTCTCCTCCTTTGCTCTATTATTTCTTTCCTGTAAATAGAGAATTCAAGGTCACTGTGTTATATTTATGTATCCTATGGCTATTTTGGGACAATGCACACATTGGGAGTGGAATCGAATATTTAGGAGAACATATCTCACCTTCCTCAGAGATTCCTTGGAAAAATCATAGTTCGTTTCTAGCCCATTTTGAATCTCAATAAGGAAGGAGGTGGAAATACCTGTATCGACAGACTCACTCATTTTAAATTCCAGTCACTTTTCTAGCAGTGATAAATGTTCACCCCACATTTCACAGGTTTATAGTCTTCTATTCAGTGAATTTGATTTTAATTCACATTGTTTTCATTTTTTGGTTGTGTATAGTTTTTAGTTAAGTGGATAACATAAATATTTCCCTTTGGTGTGGGTCTATTTTGTCCCCTTCATTCATTGACAACACTCTCAAGGGTGGGAGCTCTTTTCTCCTGGGCTCTTTTTTCCCCACCTCAAGGTACTTTGGGTGATTAATCCTAAGGTGAACATGTTGCATCAATATCCCTAGACCTACTCGAGTGAATCTTATTACCAAGAGCATGGGCATACCAAGGCTATGTTGAGGGTATAAATATCAATGGATAGGTTAAGGGATGTTACCTTTTAGCCAATTCAAGATGAATTGATTTATGCGGAACAAGGATTAACGAAAATGGTGCACCCTCACTTATTTTGAAGTGATGACTAAGGTTTTGGAGTGGGTGCCTAATGTTGGACACACTAGGGGTAGATACAACCAATGCATGTACATTGTGGACATCTATTAGCACCTCGAAATTATCCTTGGAAGGGTTCTCCTTCATAGAAATGTAATTAGAGAGGAGAAAATTTGTGGATTTGGTGAAGAGTAAAAGTAGAGGGCATGTTCATGAAAACCTTGATCTTTAATTGATATAACATGATCCCGTAATTGAAAATGATGAAGCCAAATAACCTCCCATAAACCACACAAAAGAAACATTTATGTAGGTTCAAATGAATGTTATAAAATTGGCATCCAATAAAAATCACCCCCATATTAGAAGGATGATCCTCATGCCATTGGGAATGGGTAGAAAGGTTGTCTAGATATGTCTAGATATGCCTACCTTTGTAGATAACTCCTGATGGTAAGTAACATTTGGGAATTTGTTGAACTCCAATAGTAAGGAAAAAGAAGAATGATCAAGTGATTTTGGCTTATTTAAATATCCTTATGTCAATCTCATTCTCAATCATTTTTTACGAACTTCTGCGAAGAATTTTCCTAGAGATTAAGTAGATTTTAAAGCTCATCCTAGAAAGCAGAGTGGGAGACTGGTTTGTGTATAAAACTATACAAAAATTAGGGTGTACGGAATAGAATTACCTCCTTATTAGTTTCTTGTATTCCAACCAATCAATATTTTTTCCCTAGAATATATTGGACAACGAATAAATTAATATTTGGTTCATTTCATTTCTAGGAAGTAAGAATTGGCTTTCAAACTCGAACATGAATTAGGTACTTTCATCGTAAACATAGGACATGCTTTCAAAATAGTATACTAAATGATAGCTTCGATGGGTTTTTATAAAATTAATACGGGCCTATGATCCTCATCAAATAATTTCAAATATAAGAACAAAATTCTAGGAAGCTACATATCAATATCATATTTAGCTATATATTCAAATGTTTGCTAATGGAGATGCATGAGAAGAGGAAGGAGAAATCTTGGAACAACCATTGACTAAATATTGTATGGGAAAACAAGGTACAACTATTGATACTCCTTACCTAATGGACAATATTATAAAAGAGCCATATCAGATAATTCTGAGAATGAAGTAGATAGTCACTTTGATAAATATCCCAAAAATTAAGAAATGGAGACAACAATAAGATAAAGAGGAACCTGTAATCAATTAATATGAGAGGTTATTCCTAAAGAGCATGGTTTTCAATTGGAGTTCCTGAATGCTGAGGTAGTTTCTTCTTCAGTAGTAGATTTGGGAAAGGGGAATTCAAAGCCAAAACCACAACTAATTGATAAAATTCATTCCCAATTTTTGGACATAAAGGAAAAAGATTCTAGATGTTAAAGCAAACCTAACAACTCAAGCATGGGCACATACAAGAACTTTGTCATAGACTAGATTTGTTCTTGTCATGTATTTTGAAAATAATTAGCTGAGATTAGCCCTTATATATCCTATTGTAAGATACCCCCTTACCATCCCTAGGCCCTTGAAGGAAGAAAGTTGGAAGTTATATATTGACCCAAACCCAAATATATCAGTTAAGGAGATGTGGTCTAATTTTTTGATATTTCAACCTATTTAAAACCTAATATGGATCAAATTATTGCATTTGTCTCGATGAAACATTTACCACAATTTAAATCTTGTTCCAATCTAACCTCTGGATCAAAATATAAGAGCCCTTAAAGGCTCGACTGATATTTATCCGCCAATTTAGTAAGGCTAGCTACCAACTTGTTCATATTAGCAATAAAACAATGGATGGGCACCCCCTCCAAGGATTATGGCCGAGAGCATATAGATTATATACATATAATTGTCTAATATAATATATATATATATATAATTATAATATATATTATATTATATATATAGATATATAATAAGGTTTTGTTGGAAACTTTTAACACTACTTAGAGGGGTGGTGTATCAATAGTGTGGCCTATGACAAGTTTATAACAAATTCTACCGTTTCTTTCCAGAAACACTGAATCACACATTAATTAACCAGGAGCACATTAGAATATCAACACATAAGCATATAAAACATATGATTATCATGCATGAGTAATAGAAACATGTGATAAAAAAAACACAACCACACAGATCATTAACACATGAAACAAAATATATAACATGGAAACCTCGTGGGTTAAGCCATCGTCGTTAAATAGTCTTCTTGATCGTATCTTCTATTATTATAAAAATTCTTTTACATATGAAACAATAGCCACCACTAGTCTGAAATCCCTTACTTGCAAAGCTATTTGAGCCACCACTCACTTGAAAGCCACCACTCCCATAAACCATGCAGTCCACCACTTGCTGAAGGCCACAACCTTCACTAGTTTTGCATCCACCACTGGAAGGAAGCCTCTACTCTATGAGAAAGAGCTCCATCCTCTAATGGTATGAAGCCACTACTCCCTTAACAATCCACGACTCACCTGCAAGCCTCTACCTGCAACACTGAAGGTCCCAGAATTCAAACCCTCATGAACCTCATTTCAAAATATTTCACATTGGGCCCATATACTTAGCATACAACAAAATGATGAGCCTCTTTTAACAAATTTTCAAACTGGACTCATGATGAATGTAAGATCAATAACTCAATAAACCAACTCATACAAAGATCTCTCTCACTCATAACCATACACCATGCTCAACAAATAAACTATTGATACATCAACAACATATCATTCCACTACAACTCAACTCTAAAAAAAATACAAACAATACATAATAACATTATATGAATATGTAAACCACACAAAAAGCCTCTTACATACACACACTAAACAAAAACTCCATTAGCATCAAAACCATTATGGACACAACAACTCAATCATGTAATAACAGAACATGCATAGATACAATACTAGAACCATATAAATGAGGTCTCTTCCCCTCCAAATAAAAATATAACTATCATATAAGTCTGCAAAATGAACACCGAGTCTCCCTGCAATACACCATTAGTTTATGCAATCATAACATTCTGATCCAAATCTTTTTTTCCTAATTTATCTCTACTACTACCTCTCCATATTATGCTTCAACCATTAGATCAAACTTTGCCTTTTTAGTCACAATTGTTGGCCTCTTCATTCACCTCAATGATATTTGCATACTCATTTCTTGTCATAAGCCTATATGTTTTCACATGCTTCAAGAGCTTGACTTCTAACCTATGCATAGATCTTTGCTTAATTTATGCTCACTTTGTAACGTCAATTTGATCCCTTTTCTCATATATTTAGAAAAATCAAACCATTATCTACATTACTCAAGGAATAAATGCATTAACACCTTAATCGCTCACCAAGTCAATTAGTCTTGCTATAGATTAAGTCAATCAAAATTTCTACATAAAACCATGAGGAAATACCTTGGTTTATGCCATTATAAATCACTAGAGTGTGCAAGGAATCTAGAAAACTCCAGGAACAAATGATAACATTGGTCCTCCTTTCGTGAAAGTATTATAGCATAGCTTCTACAAGTAGAACATGAGTTACTAACACATGTTTCCTTTGCATTACTTGTGATACCATTTATTTAGTTCATTTTCTACTCAAAACCCCATGTGCAAGTGCCTCCAAGGCCTATCAAACCTCCTACAACATCTTGAATCCCTATCAAGATTAATCCAACTCTTTTGCATCATCAGTAACATCATCATAAGGGTACTATACTCCCAAACACATATGCATCAAGTCATGAAGTTGAAGGCCTAGTTGGGCAACCACCCACTAGTAGAAAATGATGAAATTAGTGACTGAAAAAGTTAGTCATTGTAGCTTTTCCATGTGAAATACTACCAAAACTAAGCAATCTCAACTGACCCAACTAAAAATGACTAACATAAATGACTAATTTAGTTGTGGATTAAAGTATACAACTAGCTAATAAGTAATACAAATAAAAATTACTAAAAATAATGACTAATTTAGTCTACGAACAAAAATATCACTATCTATTAAGTACTACAATAATAGAAATTAGACATTTAAGTTGGTCATTTTAATTGTGTGACTTCTTCAATCTAAACTTATATGTGATAGGTGATTCAAAGGTTTTTATAGATTGGTTGAAAGGTTATACATACTTACACACTTCTTTATTGGATCAGTGGATGGTTACAATTAGGGAGTTGATTAGAATCTTCAAGGTTATATCCTTTGATAACATTCACAAGGAATTAAATTCAAATCATTTGTCAAGAGTGAATGCACATAACATCCTTGTGAACCCTCAACTTTAACAACAACCTCACACAACTTCCACACATCTTTTAGAAATATTGATAAATAAATACAACAATGCCAACATCCAGCAAAAACCCACGTAATGAAAAGGAAACACTAATAAACATACATAGAATCCTCAATCCTTGGTTCGAAATATTACACAACCTTGAATGATGCTCAAATCAACTAAGAAAAATCTAGGCTATGGGTTATTAAGATGGTAATATGAATGAGAGGGGAAAAAATGTTAGCAAATCATCAACTCCAACTTCACCCCCACCCTCCACATAGCACCAAGCACAACAATTTTTCTAAAACATCTACAATACTAACAAGTAGTATTAAATAACTATATTCTCATATTCCTATCATAATTATATTTTCCCTCTCTAACATGTTCTTGGTTTTTAAATGTACTCTATATATGAGTTCACTCTATATCTAGCTTAACATTATAACAAAAACAAAATAACAATTTTAATTTGCAAAAACTAATAGGATATAGTTTACACTCAATGAAAGAAAGCATTAGATTATAACTTACAAGTAAGAACATATTTAATATCAATGTAGTAATGAGTATTTTGAAATTGTTTTCCATGATGAATCCATTTAATTTAATAATTTGTGTTATTAATGTACCAAATCATTACGATTTTAGTTGCAAAAACTAATAGGATATAATTCACACTCAATTAAAGAAATCAGTGTATTATAACTTACAAGAAAGAACATATTTTATATAGCAATCAGCATTTTGAAAAAAAAAATCCATGATGAATCCATTTAATTTAATACTTTTTGTAATGCACCAAATAATTTTTCAATTTACTAACAGTGAAATCAATACACCTTATTGATTTTCATTATATGATTGTATTTTTTCTTAAGTGAAACTATTTTCATTCCATCAAAACATTATTTTACATCAAAATAGGTTGAAATATTTCATGGTCTTCCACTATAGAAACCAAACCAAGCACACAATTTCATTTTCCTTAAGAGCCACACAAAAATTTTTCTAATAGTGTACAGAAAAATGAACAAGTTTGTCAAAAATACATGGGCTATAGGGATATATTGAAGCAAAAAAAAAAAAGTTAGTGGTACTTGATATAGTATATAACTAGAGAACATAATTAACATTTAATATTTTCTATATTCTAAAGCTTTCATAGGGATAAGATCCCTTTCACTTCCTAGAGAACAACCTAGAGTAGGGGTAAAGTCAAAGTAGGATTTAATTTTCCCTAGTTTGTTTTCCATGAAGCACATTAACACCTATAATTCATCCACTTGAAAACCATCACTTCTTAGGTAGTGTTCTTCTCCATTGCCATGCAACCAAAAAATAACTTGAGGTGCTAGTAAAGATTGCCTATATGTATATAGTGATTGAGGAAACTCTAGTAGTGGGCTATGCTTGCAACCCATCTCTCCACCTTAGTAAGCACCTCAAAGTTAATAATGCATTGTATTTCATCTAAAATGTCATATTTATCTTGACAAATTCCCTCTGGAACACTTCTAGGAGTAAAATCATCATAAGGAGTAGCGAAGATTTCAACTCATTCTTGGGTTTTGGGGCTTCCAAAGTCCCTATAATAGGCAGTTCCATGGTATACCTATGCTCTCTATCTCGCTATGGTCTGCATAGGAGAAGGAAGCTATAAGAAATAAAAAAGAAAGAGTTTATAGGATGGAGAATTCCACAAAGATAGGCTAGTGGGAAGTGGAAGGTGTAAGTGGTGGGGCCTGACAAGGTTAGAGGGTGAGATTGTGTGCCTAAAAAGGGGAGAGGAATTCAAACTAAGAAAATATAGTGGGGAAGTAATTAGCTAAATGCCAAGAAAAAATGAGGAAAATTTAGTAGAAGTAGCTCTGATGGACTGGGGGAATGGTCTCAACATAGTAAGTTCACTAAGAAATAGCACCAAAATTATTGAGGGGGATGAATCACTACAGGGTGAAAAACATAAAATTATACAAAAATGACCAATATTCCTTCTAAATACCTGTGATCAGGCTTGAAACTCACAAAATAGACCAAACACCATTACACCATTACTGCACAATATACAATTGCATACAAACTATTAGCCTGACCCTCATTTATAGAGATGGCTCAAGTGCCATCATAATTGTTTACCTCCTAGAATGAATAATGTGGAAATTTAGAGTAGGCTTACAAACCATGTTAGTCTTCCATGTACAGGAGGGGTTAAAAGACTAATGAGCCAAGGGAAATATGCCATTAAAAAAACACGGGTGACATAGTTATGACACACAATGCAATTGTATGTGCACTTTAATTCATTGGGGGCAATGGTGGAATGTCTCCCTCTTCTTGTAGTGAGTGGGACTATGGTCTCATTCCTCCCATATGTCTCATGCTAGCTAACCCATCTAGGGATACATTATATGATGATTGAAATCAATGAAATTACTTGATTTTTCTCAAGCTTATTTGATACATTGCATATATTGAATGAGTGACAAAATGGATTGTATTTTCACTAAAAATCAATGCATCACATTCATTGGTTGAACATTTGTTCATCAAAAAAGTATACTAAAAGATTAGTATTGGATAAACAAAGTGTTGTTCTTTACCTTATAATAGAATATTTATTTTATAACATTATAATATGTATTTCTAAACTGTTTTGCAATATATTAATTTTGAAATCACTTAGATAATTTTCACTATATTAGAGTTGAAATCAATACTTATCAATTTTTTCATTGCTATTTCTTAAATCAATGCATATAATCATTTTGCATTGTATAATTATTTAAATTAATGCACCCAATATAAGCTATGGATTATTAATGTAATAATATAAATGAAAAAAAAAATATTAGCAAATCATAGATTCCAACTTCACTTTCACCCTCCCACATAGCACTAAGCATAATGATTGTTCCACACCATCTAAAATACTAAGAAGTAAGAGAAAATTTGAGCAAATTCAAACACTAATAGTTAAAGATGCCAAGCCAAATCCATCCAATTGATTATAGACCATAATCAACAAAAAAAAGTCACAAAATACGCTAGATCCATCGAGTTATAGACTACAATATTGCAACATCACCCCACCAATTTGGCAATAATTTTCTTAAATTCAAAGAACATTTTGAATTTGTGCATCAACTTTTTGTCGAATTACTCTAATGGACAACTTTGAAGCTCCTACATTCTCTCGAGGCCTCAATTTTGAATGGAAACGTTGGTCATTCACTCTTGGCTATGAAAATAATGATGGAGAATATGAAAACCCAACCATTTGTAACCAAGATCATGAAATCAAATGTCATCCAGAGATCTTTGACATATCAGAATCATTCCCTAGATCCCGTGGTTTCCAAGGACAGGGATCGAGCCTAGGAACTCAAGTTTTCCCAAATTAAGACATGTAGATCTACAGTGCTGCTATGAAGAGTCAATTCCAAGACTCAAGATACTAAGGCGATGACCCCTATTAATGATAATCTCATCCTCGCTGCTAAATCCCACTGTCAAAATTTAGGTCAAGGGATCGTACTCAGAAAACCCCAGATCGATTTCAATGATATTGAATATTTTTCCATAGATAGCAAATTTCTAGGAGGTTAGTTGAAATTAACCCTCAAGCAAGAGAATTTTCTGTTTTAACTTCTACCTTGAACTCATAACTGTGTACAAATTCATGATATGTGGGGAAAGCCCTTAACGAAATTTGTAAGTAACATGATTTTTATTGTTAGTTCATTTTCCTAATCACATATAAACAACTATTTTATTAGAATTCAGATCTAGATGGTAATATTAAATTTAGATTGTCAATATTAGTCTTATTTTCCTAGGAACGTGTTGCACACACACTGAAGAAAATTTTTAGTGTTGTTGACGAGATCAAAGGTTCAATACATGACACGACTAAATTCATGTCACATGAGGCTGAATCAAAGGATCTACAATTCATTTTCATAGATTATCTATGTGTAAGGGCAGGGAGAAAGGTATACAAAGTATTGGTAGAAACTTAAAAGAGTCTTTAGGATGGTTATCAATCTTAATATTTTTTACAATATTTTGTGTTTGGACATTCTACGATAAATTTCTTAGATACCCAAAAGAAAATTTCCAACAAACAACATTCCTGGAAAATAAAAAGGTAAAAAATTTGAAAAAATGCGTAGTTTTTCTAATAGCAAGAGTCGTAATCTATCGTCTCAATGCATTCTCACTGGAGATGCATATAGAAGGATAAATGAAATTTGTATTCCTGCAGAGATAGCCAAGAGAGTAACATTTGCAGAGTGTGTAAATGTTTACAATAGTGAAAAATTGCAGAAAATTGTAGACTATGTTGACAAAGGAGGTAATTATTGTTCAAATGCATTCAGAAAATAAATGAAGAAAGTTGAAATTGGTGAAGTGGTCAATTGTGGACTTCATTATGAGGATTTTGTTTTGATTAATTGTCCTCCAAGTGTCCAAAAGCATCCATTGTAGGCATTAAAAACATACATACATCTAGGATCTACAGTGATTATTAATCCTCTCATAAGTTGGCCACTTGGTGCAGATTTTGATGGGGATTTCATTCATGTTTTTTTATCCCCAATCTTTAGAATATCACGTTGAGATTTTGCATCTTCTAAATGTGGATAAACAAATGTTTAGTTCGCATTGTGGAGAGGCAAACATATTACTAAGTGTTGATAGTAGATACATTGTTGGTTGGTTAGTCATGAGGATATGATCCAATAGTTAGGCGGGGAGGTTAGGTTCCCATAGTTGTTAGCAATCCCAGGCAAGACTATGTACACCCCAGAGCTACTCTAAACATTATTTCTTCAGTTGAAAGAAAAAAGATACATTGTTGGCTGCCAAGCTTCTATCCATAAAATCTATGTTGGATAAAACCACACTAAATCAGCTATCATTATGGACTTTTGGAACCTTTCCTAAACCAGCAGTCACTAAATTGCATGATGGAGGGCCATTTTGGATAGCTTGCCAACTTCTTCAGATGGAATTACCTTGGAATTGAACTATGAGGAAAGTGGGCTTCTCATAAGCAACAATGAAATAATATTATTCAATGGTGATAAAACATAATTGCTAAGTTCTCTGACTCAAAATTTTAATGAAATTGTTAAATGAAAAGGTCTAGGAGTGACAATGAATTGTTTGAATTCAGTTCAAAGTTTTTTATTGAAGTTTTAACCTTAAATGGTTTTAGTGGAGGTTTGGATGATTTGGTTCTTGCTCACTGTGTTTCTGGGAGAAAGATATCTATGGAAGAGCTAGGAAATGAAATCAGTGAAATTTATAGGCTTATGAAGCATGTGAGGCAAGGAAGATATGATAATTCCATCATTTCCCAAGTGGAGAAGCATCTACTTGGAGTGTGGGAAAATGTTACCAAGGCTATTTATTCTTCAAGTTATTTTTATATTATTTTTTTTATGGTTGATAGTGAGTGGAGAATGGCAAATCTACTAAGAAAGTGATTCAAAGCTTCGCTTCTTAGGGCTTCAACAATGTGCGATATTGGCGATGGAAAATGTCTTAGAGTTGGCTTAAAAATATTTTTATCATCTTCCATCTTACACTGGTATCCTCATCATTTGGTCCTACGACAAGTATAAGATCATTTGAACATTCATTATAACGTTATTGCTGGCATTTAGGTTTAAGTCATTCTGTTTGTTGCTATATAACTCATCTGCTGTGATAGGGCATTGTTTATCATTAGCTCTTCTTAGAGGAAGGTCTTTCTACATCTATCTTCATGTGATGGGATGTTAAGAGACTAGGATTCCTTTAAAGATGGTCTAAAACCAAAAATGTGTGTTATACTTGAATCTCAGTGCATGAGTTCTCTGAGTGTGATACGGGTTGGAATGAGGTTAAAGATTCTTGTGGAAAATTTCTCATTCAGTTTGAATATGGGAACATAAACTCTTCGATAGCATGTAATTCCTCAAACAAGATGGAGTCTGGGAGTAGCTTTGATCATTCATCTCAAGGAGAACGGGTAGGGACTCTGGCTGCTACAACAATTGCAAACTCATTTTACAAAGCACTTTTTGATTCCTATTTCCTCTTTGGACATCCTTAAGGTAGTTGAGATCATGTTCCTTAATTGTCATTAATGTTCTATTTCAGTATAATTTCCTTTTGTATAGTGGGAGGGCTAAATTTGAAGCCAATGACAACAAGAAACGCTAATGAGTAGATATAATTATACCTTACAACAAAATGATAGATGGGTAATTATTCACATGAGAAGGTGTTGTGCTGATAAAACACATTTTGAGGAGAAAGTTGCAAGAATTCAAGAATCTTTGAAGAGGATTCCTTTGAAATATTTTGCTCTCCAATTTGTTGTTGAGTAAGTGGATCTCTATGTTGCACCTTTTTTTTTAAGTTGTGTAACCCCATTGCCAGAAGAAGAGAAATCATCATATTTAAACAACGATAGGATAAATGGTCACTAGCGAAACAAATTTGGACCTCTAGACTGTGAAGAAGAGCAATAGGAGTCACAAGAGGAAAATGACAATGAAACATTAACTCTCAAAACCAAGGGACAAAGAGCATCGAAATCCCCCTCTTGGAAGTCATCCATTCCAAATCAAGGAATGAAGGGAATCAGGAGTCTTCCTCTTGCCAAGAATTCTCCATGCAAGCATTTTGAAATGTTTCCAGGAAGTTCAAAAGTCCCCAAAACATCAGAATAACCCTCCTTCTTCACTGATTTCTCTTCAAGTGTTGTACTGCTATAGAGCCAATTTTTTCTTCTCTTTATAGAAAAAAATTGATTTGTTTTGGTTCCATTTGATTCTCTCACTATTTCTTTCAACTCTCACAGGAGCCAGTTCGATGCAAACACAAAATAAAAGCACAAGAAGATGCTAAGGAATCAACTAACCTAGAATATAGGACCCATGAAACAACTTGAATTCTAGTATGATTGTTGGAATAGCTAGTTGCCAATTATAGGGAACTGTAACAGACATAAGTTACAAATTTTTCACAAAGTGTGGCCTGGTAAAAGTGGTCAGTTTTAAAACATCTCATTGCCAAAGGTGATAATAATACAAGTAATTTGAAAATAGGACTGGAAAAGAACAAATCGTTGTCCATGACCAAACAAGAGATTGAAGCAATGATAAACAGATCAAATTGTGTGTCCATTTCACCAAAAGGTTTGGCTTGATTGGAAGCCTAAAAGTTTATTGTCATTGCTGCAAGGATGGGAAAAATTTAAGTCCTTGTTTGTCTACTTCAATGATTTTCAATGAGTTTGGGTTCAGGTTCCTTTGGTTCCAAAGAGAAGTCTCCAAGGTTCGCTTGGATGAATCATAAAATAATTCCACAAAGTATCCTTCAAATCTCGCGATTACTCTAATGAAAACCAGGTAGAGATGGGTCAAAAGACAACTAACGCATTTGTATTAATCCACGTAGTAGCACAAACCTTGAAAACAGGAACTAATTAATGTAAATATAACATATATAAGTTCAACCATTCAAACCTTTACATGCTATACTTTGAATTGCTCTGTCATTGAACTAATGAACTAATGAAGCCATATTTTTCTTTTGCTAGTTTAAAGTATTATGATGTCACAATATGTTTAAATATTATCATTTAAATATTGTTTTGTATCCATATTTTGCACACTTTTGTGCACCTTACCACAAACTCTGAAAATACTGAACCCAAACCATGCAATTTCACCCTCAGACCACAACAACAAAGTAATAATCTACAAAATTATATTGCCAATAGGTTCTCTAGCTCTTTGGGAAAATAAGTGATAGCTAGATTAAAAAGCAGAGAGTTTGAGGACCGACAAACCAGTAAGAGCAAGCTCTTCCGCTGGATTGCTGAAATGAATGAAGTGAACATCCAAAAAGTACCTATACAACCTTTACCAAAGATAAGTTCAAAGTTTTTGGTAGATTTCACAAGTTTTAGGTAATCCACAAGAAAATTCCTTGACATGATATTTGGTTAATCTCAGATCGAAGGTGGACAAAATCCAGTAAAAAGTACTTTACTAGAATAAGGAAAAATAAGATCAATGGTATTGAATAATGTTAGAGTTACATCAAATACCTAATTAGAAGCAAGAATTAGAATATTTTCTTTCAAAGAAGATTCCTTTGTATTATCATTTTTATTAAGAAGCATGTATTGTTATCATTCCAATAACATGATGGAATAAATCATATGTATCAGATCTTACGAATATGAGATTACTGTGAATCATTTCCATATTATGGTTGAGGAGTAACCTATTTTGATATGTTATAACTTAAACTATCTTCATTTCCCTATTTTGCCAAACTTATATCTTGAAAAATGTCCCTCCTGAGTTTTAATGAGAGCCCTCTTGCTACCATCTCTTCTCTGTACTTGTGAGCTAAAGAGAATCTACCCCACTTATTGAGTGCATATACTAGAGCCTCATAAGCACACTTATCTAGACTATAGACTCTTTGCTGCATTTGATTCCAAATTATAAAAACTACCCTCAACAAACCCCATCTTCCAAATTTTCTCATCAACAAGACATAAATGTCAATCACTAGAACGCATCCACTACTAACAATTCTGTCAAAAAGTTTCAGTGTCTCCTTTGGCCTTCTTAGTTAACTGAAGAAAAAGTGATAAGTGATGGCATTGGGAATGCACTGCTGTTGAACCATCTATTCCAGTAGCCAGTAAGCTTTATGCATTCTGCTAGCTATGCAGAGATTCCTGATTAATGAATTGTATGTCATAACATTGGGATGACATCCTATCTCCAACATCTTACGCATGACCTGTAATGATTCGTTAACACGTTCTACTTGGCCAAGAACATGAATCAGAATATTATAGACTGTTCCATTTGGCTGAATCCCTCTTTCCTCCATTTCCTGAAATAACCTGAGTGCCTTCTTCGGATTCCCGGACTTGGATAGTACATTCATAAATATTGAATAAGAAAAGAGGTTTGGGCAAAATCTATCAATTTCATTTTCTTCTTTCCAAAACCTTTTACATTCTTACCAATCTTTTCTCTTACACCATCCCGTAAGAAGATTGTTGAAGGTCTTCGTATCTGGAGAAAATTTCAAATCCTTCCCAATAGACATGTGTTCTTCCTCTTCAACATGATTGTGCTCATACAAAAAAATTGATAAGACTGTGAAAAGTAGTCCTGTCTGGTTCAAGATTAAAATATCCCATCCTATGAAATCCCCCCACAACTTCCTTCACCATATGGGCCACAACGTACCTCCTGAACATGATTCCAAAAGTTTTTGTAGTAACCAAAGAGGCTTCCTTTTCTCCTTTACTCATATGTTCAATCACTTCCCAAGCTATGTCAAATTGTTTAACTTTACCGTGTATGTTTACCATGGAATTGCACACCTCTATGGTATGCTGATATCAAGGTTGGCTACCAACCCAAACAAATAAAACATATGAAATTTTCCAATTGTTCACATGCATACATAGAAATTTTTCTACCAAATAAGGATCAATAGCTCACACAGTTTTCTGAAGAGCAGACTCCATTTCTTTCTCAGACTCAACAACATTTATGAGAATCCCATTGATATTTTCCAAGGCCTTTGCAGTAGCATCATCATTCTAATAAACTTTATGCTTTTGAGCCACTTTCTTTGTATGAATGTCCCCTACACCTAGTTGGGAAACACATAATCATAAAGGTGTCTTACTCTTGAGGTAATCACATAACCAATTTGATTCAGAATTCATTTTTTTATTTGAACGTTGACCCAAATAAAAAATTATGAATGAACTTCTTGTTTTCAAAGTTTTTGGTTGATAATTGTCTCCAACATTAATATTAAAGAAAAAGACACCTTAGAATCTTTGATATGCAATGTTCTTATGTTTAATGAGATCTCTATAAAAATTGTGCAGTTCGAGATTTCAAACTAAATATGAATATTAAATCCATGATAATTGACACAAAATGTAGTAAAATTTATGTTTTGATTCTCTTTGTTCTTTTATCTTTTATCTTTTAATGCAAATGAAATAGAAAATGCATGCATTATAAATTAGTTTTGATATTCTACATGCAAAAAAAAAAAAATTATTCGTGGTAGACATGAGTTTCCTTCACACAACATTCACACTGGTATAAGAAAAAAGCATTGGACCTTCAACTTTTTGAGAATGTTTCATTAAGAAATTGAGTTGCTCAACCACATCCCTCTTCAAGTCACAAACACCTTTGCATCTGAAGTACAAGGCTGCAAATATATTATTATTTTTGGATGTTTAGTGCAAGAATCTATTTTCTATCTGAACCCAATTTGAAAATCCCAATATCAAATCCATATAATTGATAAAAAAATGCATTATTATCTGTTTTGATTCTCTTTGTTCTTTTATATTTTAAATTTTAAAGAAAACACAATAGCAAATGCATA
>APFE030379326.1:21230-44621 GCA_000404065.3 Pinus taeda | reverse complement strand
CCATTCCGTCTCCGCATCTGCTAATGATCATGCAGATGGTATAGTACATTATTTACTAGGGGAATTGGAACCTAATTTGTTCATTGGTACTAGTTGAAATGTATTCCTCCTAGAGCGTAGTTCTCCCATCCAGTAAGGACCTCTTGGGGGCCATGTTCTCGTATGGTCCATGATCAGTTGTTTGAGGATAGTTTTTTCTTGTATCAACTTCGTTAAAAAATGAAACAGAGGGTATGAGGATAGTTCTTGGTTTTGTGTCAACCTCGTTAAAAAATGAAACAAAGTATAGTTCATGGTCTTGTGTCAACCTTGTTAAAAAATGAAACAAGGAGTCATGAGGATAGTTCTTGGTCTTGTGTCAACCTCGTTAAAAAATGAATCAAGATGTTTGAGCATAGTTCCTTGTCTTGTGTCAAGCTCGTTAAAAAATGAATCAAGGAGTCCAAGGATAGTTCTTTTACTATGTCAACCTTGTTAACAAATGAAGCAACTCCCTTTTCCAAATCAAGTCTTTGATTAAGATCTCGTAAAATCCCAGTCAAGTCTTTCCAAGATTTTGAAAGTGAACCTTCATTCCATCCACCTAGTAGATTGACATGAAGCTTGGGGGGCATGTAACTCAATTGAGTCATTATGATGGGGGCATGCAAACTTATAGCAAGCATAGTTTTTTGTTTCAAGCTTATGTAAACATGAAACCGAATCCAGGAAGAGTTATCCATGGTTCAAGCTTATGTAAAAATGAACCCATGCCCAATTTACATCTTGTGATTACTGTTTTATCAGCTAATTTATGCTAGATGAGCCTTGGTTGTTTCATTCCATCAACACCATTTATTTTGCCGATAATATGCTTTCACTTGGTTATTTTTCCTTTCCTAAGGGACCGCAGCGATGAGTGGTTTTGTTAGCCAGCCTCTTGACCATTACATGTTTTGAGCAGTTCCACCATTGTTGGAACCAGTTGCTACCCTTTATACCACTCGTTCCTCTAGGATGAGTCACATTTCAACTCTTTTCTTGACTCGTTAAACGCATATGAAAAGATTGCCAAGTATTTTTCCCTTTTTGACTCGTTAAAGAGAATAAAGATGGGGGGTCCGCTTTCAGCTCTTTTTTGACCCTTTAAAAATGAAAATATGGTCAAGCCCTTGTCATTTCAAATTTGTTAACAGATGCGAAACTTCATGTGTCCAATATAAGTTTACCCCTTTTCGGGTTGGGAGGCACTATTTACAAAAAGGTACTCCTTGACTGAAATGGTCAAGCAGTTCTCTCAAGTATTGTTTTCTACGTTTCTAGGCTCGAGAGACACAAATGTATGAAAAGGGACCATGTGGAGTTTTCTTTTACGTGTCTTTTTCAAACTCTCTAAACATTAAAAAGATACCAAGTTACACCTTTGTCAGACTCATTAAACTATTAAATGGCATTGAATTCGTCACCATGATGAACATGAGCTTCTCCTTCCTAGGGCTTGTTAAAATTACTAGGTCAAATTCATCTAAAAGATGAACTTATAGTGCAAGCATATGATATCCCCTTCAAGCTTGCGATTAAAAAATAATTGGGGTACCTGCCAAAAATGGTGGGGGAAAATTTGGAAATATTATAAGTTGTGTCGATAGCTCACGCTTGAACATGACACTCTTTGCTTCATGTCAGGTTGGGACATCCTCCTTTGTATCATTGACCTTCCTGGGTTAGGGCCATTTTTTTTTGCCTTCCATTTGATCTCTACCACGTCATCATGAACACTGATCCCATGGATCCAAAAGCTGCAAAACTTCCAGTGGTGTCATCGATATGTTCAAGAGTTGTCCTTACGCAGTTACATTTACCTCTGATTCTCTGTATCATCCAAACTCATTTTGCATCCTCTTATCTCACGTTGATGATGTGGTATTCATTATGGACCTCCTTCGACACGGTCACTTTCTGTTGACTTCAACTCATTATTCAGGAAGTTGACTGAGAGACTCCCTTCCAGTACCTTAGAGCTTGCATGCCCTAATGACAAGTTCTTCGTACTCGATGACAAGTTCACGTCATTAGCTTTCGATCGAGTGATTTCACGGGTGTTCGACTTCAGTTCCTCTATTCACATTCCATGGATTGTGCTGATAGTATCTTGAGGACCATTGTCATTATTGGTGGTTTCTCTCACGCTTGTTAATAATTTACATCATTGAATAGTAATCAAGAGACTTTCTAGCATGTTCGACGTCAACACATCTATTCACATGTTAGAATCTGTACTTTGGTCAGATCGTGTTGGAGCGCAAGACCCTGAACTCAGGTCACAAAAGTCCAGGTTGTGAAGTGGTGTGACATGGTTATGATGATATGCATGTCTCATTCAGATGGCTGGCTGCGACCATACCAAGAGTTATCATATGTGATCCTTCTCATTATTGGATGGCTGCGACCATACCTTGGTTTCGTTATGATCCCCCTTGACGGATGGCTACCCCCATACCTGGATCTATTTATATGATCGATCTCTGGATGGTTGCATCCATGACATGATTCATGTATCATTTGACAGAGATATCGGTCTATGTATATGTATCTGTACTTGCTTGCAGGTTTTCCGACGACAGACCAATTCCCCGCACTGATTTATAAAGCATTTCATCCCCCACTCTAGCTCAGCCTTCATGCTTTAGGGGGCATATGTTACACAACATTTTGTCACTGTCCTTGTACTCCCCATTCCTTGATCATGGAGAACCTCTACAGTGAACCCCACATGCTTTGACTTCATGAATAAACTCCCATTATGTCCCTCTTCATGAGCAGATCAATTCCCTTTTGCACCATTTCCACTAAAACTTCTGTTTTGCCCAGTTACAAGACTGGTGCTAATGACCTTTATCTCCCCTGCACCAATGAGTATAGATTATCGCTGTCCCTCGCACCGACTAGTGCAACTGAGCTGTGTTCCAGTCGCGTCAGTCCTGTTATGGAAAGTTTTTAAAATTAGAGCTAAAGCTTCTAGCTCTAGAAGCTTCTTAACGAAAGTCTAGTAAATGGTTTGGCCGGATGGGGTCGAGGACAATAGTTTGGGCTCCTTTCCCCTATAATGATGGAACTACCTCAAGGGATAAACCTTCTCCCATGAGAAGAGGATCCATCTCCCATCCATTTTTTCTATATAAACATCCCTTCTTCCGAAGCACTAGCTAGTCCTACTCATAGTGAGAGTGTTGGCTAAGTGTGAGTATACTATTTTGATTAGATAAGCAAGCTATTACTAGTCGTAGCCATCTAGTTGTGTGAGGGAGAAGTGTGTTTGGTTTGGAGTGAAGCCTAAAGGGAAGAGTCTTTAAACTATTGTTTGCTAGCAGAAGTGTGTGGGAACCTGGTCTTGTTAGAGGAAGACTGTGACGTCAAGATGAATGGTTGTAATCTCTCTTTGATATTAATATATGCAACTATCAATTGATTTCCTACATGTTTTGTAATATTACATATTCATGTCTTGATGCTTCTTGACTCATTAAGTAGGTTGAGTTGCTATTTTTATATTATTATGTTTGTGTGTTGTTGTTGTTTACTTGTTTCAGGAGCTTGAAGAAGGAAGCGAGAGATTGCTAGAGCAAGAAAGCAAGGACATCATCAAGTAGGATAAGCGACCAATAGGTAGGCCCTCTTTATTGGTTCTAATCTAAGGGAATCTTCCATAGAAAGTATCTATTATGGCTAGACCCATTATCGGGCTAGTGGAATTCGTTCGTGTCCACAGTTATAATTTTATTTCACCACATAGATGATCTTGAGTTGGCAGTGATTATTCATGCTTTGAATATGTGGAAACACTATCTTCTTGGTAGGTGGTTCATCTTGATGATTGATCAAAGTGGATTGAGATAATTATTTGACCAACTGAATCTAAATTCTAGACAAGCTAGATGGTTGGCAATGATTAGTCAGTTTGACTTTGAGATTAGATACATTAAAGGGAAGGAAAACATGGTTGTATATGCTCTTAGCAGAAGAGTACAGGTGAATCACATATAATATTTGAGTTCATATGGGATGGATTTAGAGGATTAGATCTTATAAGAAGGAAAGTGGGATGAAAAGTATAGGGAGATTAGGCACAGGTTACAATAGTAAGGTATAAGTGATCAGGATATGGACTATCATCTCATGGAAGATGGTTTGAACAGATTTAGGGACAAGATATATGTGCCAGACAACAATGAGCTCAATAATCTTATCTTGATGGAGTTTCATGTTAATTTGTATTCATTCCATCCAGGATATTAAAATACATTGACAACAGTGAAGAAGTTATACTATTGGTCGAATCTTAAGAAGGAAGTGGTAGAGTTTGTGGCTAGGTGTTTGGATTTTCAATAGGTAAAAGTAGAGTGTAAGCATCCAGATGGTATACTCTATCCGATTCTGATTCCAGAGTGGAAATGGGAGGTCATTCCTATGGATTTCATTCCAAGTTTGCTGAGGACATCTAGACATTCCATCATGGTTGTGGTGGACATGTTGACAAAGGTAGCTCACTTCATATCAGTTAGCTCTACATATTCATCTAGTGATGTAGCATTGGTATTCATAAGAGATATTGTGAGGTTGCATTGTGCAATAAAGAATATTGTGTTAGATAGGGATGCTAAGTTCACTTCAAGGTTCTAGAAGGAGTTATTTGCAAGTTTGGGTACGTAGTTGGACTTCAATACAAATTTTCATCCGTAGACAAATGGACAAACAGAAAGGGTCAATAGGATTTTGGAGGACATGTTAGGAATGTATGTTATGCATCAATAGTGAAAGTGGGAAGAGTATCTGCCTTTGGTTGAGTTTTATTACAAAAATGGGTATCAACAGTCACTAAGGATGAGTCCATTTGAGGCAATGTATGGGTGGAGTTGTAATACTCGTATTAGTTGGAGTTTTCCATTGAACAAGGTATTGTTAGGGTCAGACATGTTGGTAGAGATGGAACAAAAAATGAAAGTTATCAAGAATAATATGAAGGCAACATTGGACAGACATAAGAGTTACGCATATCAACACAGGGTGTTCAAGGAGTTTTAGGTTGGGGAACATGTGTATTTACGGATCAATCCCAAGAAGAGATCCTTGAGGATTGGACCATGTGTGAAGCTATCACCTCGATATTGCAAGCCTTTTGAGATCCTTGAGAGGATTAGACTAGTGGTCTATAGACTTGCACTGCCTCCGATAGTGAAAGTCCATGATGTTTTATTGGTTAAAATATATGTAAAGGATGTTGATCATGTTATTGACTGGTATGTATTACAAATGGAGCTATAAGGAGAATTCCAGCCGTAACCTCAGTGAATTTTGTAGAGAAAGATGCTCAAACGAGCAAGTTAAATTGCAGTGGAAGCACTTTGGGCCTGATGAAGCTACATGGGAGATGGTTGATCAGATTTGGGCTATGTATCCTTCATTGTTTGCTGGTTGAGGAAAAGTAGTTTTGGTATATGTATCTATGTATATGTATGTAAATACTGTAATGGGTTGTGTTATAAAGCTCCAATCAGTGGTATGGGTGTCATGATGTTATGATTGTCATGTTGTTATGTTTGTCATGTTGGTTTGCTTTTCAGTGGGTTGATAATTGTAAATACTACATTAAGCTAAGTTATAAAGCTCCATGGGTAATATGTTTTGGTCTTCAGTGGTTTTCAGGTTGTAGGTGTCATTGAAAACCGAGGGCAGTGTTCCCCTAAGGGGGAGGGGTTTGTAACAACCCCAGGTTAAAAATCTATGTAATAAAGTTAATAAAGGAAAAATAAGAGCAAGGTCATGGACACGTATTCCAAGATGAATGTTTGGAAAAACATCCTAGAAGGCGTTCATTTGGTTATTATGGCTAGGGAAAATTGGCAAAGACAATGAAAAAGGATTTGAAAAGGCAAGAGGCGTTGATTGGCATTTTATTTATGAAAATAATGGAAATTAGGAGAAAAGGAAGGTTAAAGGTCATAGGTTACATGTGAGGAGGAAAATGAAGGAAACTAATGGAAATTGAAGAAAATAGATGGCTCAATGATAAAAAGGCTTCTAAGGATTAGTTCACAACCTTTTGTCAGTTTTAGCTTGTATCTCTCTCTATTCTCTCTATTCTCTCCTATTCTTGCACACTTAGAGCACTCTAGCATTGGAGAAAGGAAAATAAAGTAAGGATAAGGAAGGGAAACGAAAGGAAATATCAAGCAAGGAAGACTTGGATCAAGCAACTACACTGGGATTTCTTGCAGGTATCAAGTTGCATGTATTATTTCCTTGTTAGTTTTGGCATGCATGTTATATGCATGTGGGTATTTGGTTCCTTTGTTGTCATTGGCATGGGTTTTTCCAAGTGTGAGAGTGGTTTTGAACCTTGACTTTCCATTTCCAGATAGTCATGGTGTGATGTGGTTCTTTCATTTGGTTGAGCTGGATTTCCATATGGGTTCAAAACTAAGTGAGGTGGTCTTAGGAAAAATCACAAGGCCTGGGAATCCTTAGGTCGGTAAAGGTGGTAACGCTGTAAAGTCTAATTGTGTATACCACCATTGGGAATAGTAATCCTTGAATGGTAAATGGTGGAAAATATAGTAAATCTTAGAGGGTGGAGATGGACAAATTCCTAATGGTTTAGGTGGAGATATCCAGAGGCGTCCATGCTTGTATAGACCTAGTGATCCCTTGAATGGTATGTGGTGGGATTGTGGTAAAGCTTAGTAGTGTATATTTCTTGTTTGGGCCTAGGAATCCCTTGGTGGGATATATGGTAAAGCCTGGTTGTATAGGTGCTTGCTTCGGACCTATAAATCCTTGACCGGTTTTGGTGAGATATGTGGTAAATATTGAGAAGCATGGTTGGCTTTGTTGTGAGTCCCATATTCATGCTTGGAATATGGCACGAGGGTGATTGAATGAAAATATTTGGTTCATCCCAATTTATGGTCGGGTGGTACATGGAAGTACCTGACTTGGTTGGATTTTCATATGTTAATAATAGATCTTTTCCTCTTGTGTATTATGTGTAAATGTACTTATTATTATGTGGTTATGATGGTTGTTCTATTATTGTTGTTTATCTGGTTATATGCTGGTTACAGGCATGGTTAATGACATATTTGGGTTTTGGCTCTCATCATGTTTTGGTTAATAGATGAAATTTTAATGAATGGATGACCTAATAAATTATAATGCAACTATTATGAGAGGGCATCAGACCTTATTTATGAATCGAAGATGAGTATGAGCCCCCTATGTTCAGATATGGTTTTATGGCCTGTACATTACATGTTCTTGATGTGTTTGATGGAATTCTTGTCATGATTAGGATGAGTCAGGTTAGGCAATGATTCAAGTTTTGCATTAGAGGCATTGTATTCTTGTTATTTATCATTCCTAAGAGTTTTATAAATTTCTGGGCAGTGGTTTGGAGACTAGCCCGAAAAAGTGGCAAAAATCTTGCAGTCACTAGCACATAACTAGGTGAAAAAGTTTGCAGTTACATGGAGGCCTTGTTGTGGGAGTGAATGGAGGGTTACAGTCATATGGAGGGCTTGTCATGGGAGAAACTATGGGTTCAGTTCAGTTAAAAAGAAACTTAACTTAGGGGTCGGGCACCTGGGGTGTTTAGTTAGCCCTTGGGGGTTTTGTAGCTCCTCAAGAAGGTCAGTTTGGTTTTGGTTTTTTTATTCCACTTCGTTAAATGTACTTTGGGAGCTGAATCATATCATAGTAACTCTTTGTCACCTATTTACCCTACTAGACCAGTTAGCTTGGGTAAGTGTGGTAGGAGGATGTTACAAAGAAGCATTGGAATAACTGAGTGGGGGCTCAAGCTAAAGTGTGGTGTTGAGAAGGTAGAGTGTTAATGGAATCTGGATTCCTTCCTAGAAGGTGAAGACACTAGGAAATATGGGAGTTCTCTTGGTTTTTTCATAGGTGGAGAACCTGAAGGTGGAATCCATATTACCATGAAAGCTATTAGGTGGAGACATGGCATGATCTAGATTTTTATTGGATTGCACGTGGAGGAACTTTGGGATTAGGATTCTTGTAGTGTGAATCAAGTGAAGACACCATGGGCTCTAGATTCCTATAAGTGACTATTTGGTGGAGGCTCTATGTGCTCTAGACTCAAGTTGAAATTATAGATGGAGGCACTGTGTGTTCTAGACTCTTGTCGAAATTGCAAGTGGAGTTGTGCACTGGATTCCTGGAAGTGATTGTTTGGGTGGAGACATATGTTCTCTGGAATCCTATCGGAATGTAGGTGTAGGCATTGTGTGCTCTACATTCCCATTTGTTATGAATAACTAGTACTCTGAATTTCCCTAAAGAACTTCATTCCTCAAAATTTTGAATGTAGCTCAGGGGTGGTTAACTGCAAGAAATAATAGTAGTGTAGTTAGCCTATGGTTAGGAGGAAAGTTGAAGCCCCTTTCTCAATTTCTAGTCATTTAACAGATAATGTAAGTGGTTTATTTATACCTATTTGTATATCTATTGTACTTGAATAATAAATGTTTTTTTTACATAACCATGAGTGTATAAGCATTGTTAATCAAGGAATGCATATTCTTGTATGTGTTTGCAATGAGATGTGTTGCATGATTGTGCTCTTGATATGGGGAACTTGTAGATCCATGAAACTATTGATACATTCTTAGCTATTTTCATAATTTCTAATTATTGTTAATAATTCAGTTGAAACGTTTTTGTGTGTGAAATTCCATGGTTTAACTACTATAACTATTATAGGATCTCTATGTTTGAAAATAAAAAAGTATTGTTGTTGAGGAATTGTATGAGGCTTGTTATAATTTAACATGGATCTTTTTAATGCTTGACTTATTGTTATTCTCCTTACTCATGGAGTGATTAAAGGAATAAGGTTATGTACATATATGTGGATGAAAGGAACCTAGTATTATTGTGATTCAAATCATAGAACGTTGCAGGCATGGATTAGTTAAGTATAAAATATGTTGATAGTTGGACTTGTGCCTTTGTACGTACAATTTATTAATAGCCATCACTTTACTTGTTGTGCTCAATTTAAGGTTATAATTTATATAACTATGCATATTTTGGGTATATGCCCTACACGGAAGCTTAGTTAAATCCTTGAAACACTCAGGGAATACTTAGAAAGTCACTTTGGTCTGTTAAGGTGGAAATTTCCTTATATTTGGGTCGGACTTAGGCTAGCCCAAAAAACTACAAGAGTATGATCACTTGAGGAAAAGAAAAGTGTTAAGTCTTAGTAAAACCAAATTCCAAATGGGATAGATTAAGTTTGATGTGGGATTTCAATGAACTGGATAAGGCATATCTAGCGTGGGGCCCTTCAGGGTTAGTGGATTGTGGTATTCGGGGCCAGATCCCTTTGCAAATGGAACTTCAAGGGAAGTCTGGGTTGTGGATCATGAAGAAAAATATGGTACAAGGCCATAATTAAACCAGATCAAGTTTGAAATTATGGAATATTTTGGGCGAGTGCAGGCAAGTAAGGTTGAAAGGACAAAATGTGGGCGAGGCCCAGATAAACTCATGGTGAGGAACTAGTTTTCCTAGTCTAGAGGTCTGAGAGTCCAAAAATTTTGGCAAGTGCTAGTACATGGAAACATCATATTATTAAGGAGTTGGATATAATGTGAATTAACATTTTTGTGTACTAAGGGCCAAAATTGTGGGCTCATGATCAAGGTGACGTGGTAGAAGCCACTTGGGCTAAACCATATTCATGTTGGCATCCGAGTGACATGGAACCACATAATTTTGGTGGGTTTTCCATCTAGGTGTCATGTGGGCGCCAAGTGGTAAGTCCTTTCCTATGTGGTAGGGTTTAAGGGTTCAAACTTTAAATTGGCATATCTTTTGATCTAGGAACTAGATCAGGATAAAATTTATATCATCGAAAATATCTCAACAAAATGTTAGGTCCCTATAATACTAGTGTAACCCCTTATTATTATTAGTACAAACCCCTTATTATATTGTTGTGCTCATGTAGTCCCCATATTGTTATTATTGTGCCCCATGGAAGCCCACTATTTTTATTATTCTGCCCTTACATTATTATTGTTATGTCGACTCTAATTATATTATGACCCCTTAGACTCCTATATATAGAAAGGAGGTCATGTCAATTGTATAATGCAAGAATTGTTCATTTGTGTAATGTAAAGGAGGTTGCCCCCTCAAAGAGGCTTATTTCTAAGGCATTCATCTATCTTTTGTATCTTTTTGTGAGCTGGTTTCATAGCATTTGGTATCAGAGCTTTGGATTCTAGGGTTTCGCTGCTCCAAAGACTTTCGCTATAAATTTTTTTGTGATGTTTCAGAAGTGAAAAAAAAAATCCCATTTGCAATGAAGTCATGATGAATCTCACGACCGAATTTCATATCTTGTCTCACTATATTTTTGGAGATATGATTTGAGGAAGCTAGGGTTTTTGCAAGCTCCAGAATTTCATCTAAAACAGGTCATTGTGGAATGTTTGCTATAACAATTTCTCACAAAGTTTCAGAAGCTAACAAAAACACCCATTTTATAAGACATAGGTCTAAACCTCAGCTCTAAATTTCACATCCTGTCTCACTATAGTTTCGGAGATATAATCTGAGGAAGTTAGGGGTTTTGCAGACCCCTGAATTACATTCCAAATAGGCCACATTGGGAAAATCGTCATAACTTTCTCTTTGAGCATCAAATTGATTTTTCATAAGAAGTTTCAGAAATAGGACTTCCTGTAGTTTTCTGTATATCAGTTTCAGGTACTAAGGTTGAAACAGTGGGATGTGGCACATCATAAAATTTCGCTCTACTAAACTTGTCTATAATCAGGTCATCGTGGGTGATTTGGCATAACGCTTTCTTGGATAGTCAAATTCTGATCAGACTTGCGGGGTTAGAAATAGAACTCAGAGAGATACCGCAGGAAGAAATTTCAAAACTTGGAGATTTGAAATTATAGAGTTACAATCGTTTCAAGATAGAGCTCCTAAAATCAAGAAAAGTTGAGATGAGGAAGTTTTATGGCAAGGATTCGGTAAATTGGATACTACAAATGGAGAAATATTTTGATCTACATGGTGTACCATTGTTACAAAAGGTATGTATTGCATCTTCATATTTAGAACAAGATCAATTTTTATGGCATAAATGGATTTGCTCTCATAAACCACTTGTTACGTGGTCAATTTTCACGAAGGAAATTATAGCACATTATGAGGATACAAAGAGCAACACCTTCTTTAGAGCAACACCACAAGAATTGGAAGAAAAAAGAGCAAAAGGGCTTTGTTACAAAGTGGAAGGAAAAATTATGGCAACAAGGAAGTCTACCCCTCACAACTATAAAGATGGAAGTGTTGTTTCTCCTATCCTTCCACAACCTACAAGGGTTACACCACAACAATTGGAAGAAAAAAGAGAAAAAGGGTTTTGTTACAATTGTGATAAAAAATACATTAAAGGTCATAAGTTGCTAATAAGAAATTATTTTACATTGATTGTGGAGAGGAGGAAGAAAAGGATCAAGAAACATCAAAAGAAGAGTATATACAACAAGAACCAACCTTAGATAAATAAGAAATGAATCCGACCACATCTTGTAAAGCATTGGAAATAATTACTACTCCTCAAACTCTTAAGATAGAAGGACATATCAAGAAGAAAAAGGTTCAAGAAGTGAAATACCATATCAAGAAATAAGAAATAACTCTGACTATATCTTGTAATGTAATGGCCAAAATTACCACTTCTCAAACTATCAAGATAGAAGGACATATCAAGAAGAAAAATGTTCAAGAAGTGGAAGATCACATAGAGCATTAAGAAATGAATCTGACCATATCTTGTAATGCATTTGAAGAAATTACCACTCCTCAAACTCTCAATATATAAGGACATATCAAGAAAAAAAAGATTCAAGCAATGAAAGATCGCATTGAGCATCAACAAAAAGTTCTCCAACTTTTAAAGGATAATGCCACTTTGGTGCAGAATCGAATGAAACAATAGGCATATCAACATTGCAATGAAAGAAGTTTTGATATAGGCGATTGGGTATTTTTATGGTTACATACATACAAACAAATGTCCGTCAAGAAAGCTATTTATGAAAAGGAAATGTCGACAATACTACATGAACTTAAGAAATGGTGACCTTACCTAATGGGAAGACACTTCAAGGTAAAAACAGATCATGATAGTATTAAATACTTTTTAGAACAAAGATTATCCTCTGAAGAGAAACAAAAATGGGTCACAAAGATGTTGGGTTATGACTTTGAAATAATCTATAAAAAAGGGAAGCAAAATGTTGTGGTAGATGCACTCTCAAGAAAGGATGAGGATGTGGAAGCATTGTTGTGCGCCATTTCTATTATCCAACCAGATTGGATAAATGAAACATGGTATGAATGAAAGAAGGACGAAGAAGTGTGGCCACTCATTCAAAAGTTACAGAAGATCCCAGTTCAAACAATATTGCCCTGAGAACTTGACAAGGAAGGAAAAATCATATTGGAGCTTAGATAAGTCATAGAAACAAGAACTTGACAATTAAGAAATCAAATTTCAGAGTATCTCGTCAAGTGGAAGAACTTACCCGCTGAAGATTCCACATGGGAGGACAATAATTTATACAGGAGCATCAAGAACTACTCAAGCGTTGAGGAAAACACCTTTTGAAGGAGAGGGGCATGTTAGGTCCCTATACTACTAGTGTAACCCCTTATTTTTATTAGTAGAATCCCCTTATTATATTGTTGTGCCCATATAGTCCCCATATTGTTATTATTGTGCCCCATAGAAGCCCACTATTGTTATTATTGTGCCCTTACATTATTATTGTTATTTCAGCTCTGATTATATTATTCCCCCTTAGACTCCTATATATAGAAAGGAAGTCTTTTCATTTGTATCATCAAAGAATTGTTCATTTGTGTAATGTAAAGGAGGTTGCCCCCTCGAAGAGGTTTAATTCTGAGGCGTTCATCTATATTTTCTATCTTTTTGTGAGCTGGTTTCATAACACAAAATGAATGCAACGATTTTATCCAAAGTGAGTTCTACACACTTTTGGTGAGAAGAAATTTTGTAACCCCATTTCCATGATGAGATAATGGAGGTTTGGTTAATTTAAAGTAACATCTCCCATTCGACCTAAAAGGAGTTGGGGGTGGGAGGGAGTGTTATAGGGTGTTATCAAAGCCTTAAATTAAATATTGGACCTTCGGAGGTGAAAATTTTGGGTCTAGAGTAGTATGGTAATGTGTTATAGTATATTATAGAGTAATATCAAAGCACCTAGGTTTAGCACTTGGGTTGAATGGGCCTAGGAGGGTGATTCTCAAACTTTGTTACAAGCGTAGTAATTATATTGATTACTCATTCTGTGTTTCTTGTAGCATTTGATTGTAAACTATATACTATATGCAAGTATTGATTTCAATATGTTTATTATTTTCTCACAGGCATGCTAAGTTGAGAATTGGTGTTTTAGAGATCCATATATCGGTAAACCTATTGCAGTTGAGCCAAGGTGATGGTAAATACGATTACTTATATTTTGATTGGCTAACAGTTATATGTGTATGGAAACACATAAGAAGACATCAAAGGAAAAACAAAGAGAAAATAGAATGAACAATAGAATAGTGTAGTATAGCATTGATAAATCCCAACATGGACATGAGAAGGAGTCAGTGGAGAAAAGGACGAAGAAAGGCTCCCTTGAGTGGATGGATAATCTCAAAAGTTTAAGAGATGAGCTAAGAAGTTGCAAGGCTGAAAATGAGAATATTTTCAGATCCTAGGTAAAGTAGGAAGAAGTAAATGCAATCATACTACAAATCCTATGAGATATGTAAAGACAAAAGTAGTATGAATTAGGTGCCAATTACAAGTTTAGGAAGGGTTCATCAAGACTTTGGAAATAGGAGTTGAGGACTAATAGTGAAAAAGGTAGCAGGTGTAAAAAAGGAATAGGTAGGCAAGTGAGGATATAATGAGAGGTGGAACTCCTCTAAGTACGCTAGTGAGGAGGATAAGTAGTCATAAGCAGTTGTCTAATGCTACAACTAAGAGGTATTATTAGAAAAAAGGAAGGAAAAGGATTTCATGCTAGAATAATTTAGGAAGGAAAAGCATCCTACATTTGTTGGAGATGCAAGGAAGGCTAAGGGAGCAGAGGCATGCCTACTAGGAATGAAAAAGTATTTTTGGGTTCATAATTACTCTAAAAATATGAAGGAAAGAGTGGTCATATTTAGCCCAAAGGGAAAGGCTGATATCTAGTAGGAATATTTGAGAATGTAAAAGATATCAGAGAGAAATAATTGTCTTGGAGGAGATTTGGGAGGTGTTTCAAGGAAAAGTTCTTATCTAAGAGGTACTATGACAACAAGGGCAAGGAATTTTATGAGAAAAAACTAAGATAACTATTAGTTGATGAATATACAACCAAATACTTAGAGTTGTTGAGGTACATGCCTTACATCAAGAATGAGAAGATGAAGATACAAAGGTATCTTAGTGGGTTTCCACAAGCATTCCTGCACATAATAGAATGTAATGAGCATAAAACCTTGGAAGATTCCATTAGGGAGATGAGGTATTTTTATGAACAATCCAAGCACAATTTTGTTTTAAGTTTCGAATGGAAGACAAAGGGAAAACCCAATTTTAAGGGGAAAGGATAGAAATCTACAAGACGTTAGCCAAGAGGAGGAAACATGAAGTTTTTGGCTACCATTGCCAAGGGTGAGATTTAACAGAAGACTTCTACTATTGTTGATAAGGACTGACTTACAAGGCATACAAGAGAAGAAGTTGAGAGGTCTAGAGGAGGGTTGATGTGATTTTGGACTTGTGGAGAGAACCACCAACAAATATATTGTCCTTAGTGACAATGAAGTGGTTCCATATTGTACAATATACAATCGACAAAAACCATAAGGGATGTGGTTCAAAGTGTGCCATGGTTTTATGTTACATTGGATAACTGGCAGGTTGATCACCAAGCATTTGTGGTTGAGATGGAAGATATGATAAATAACCATCCATTTTAAATTTCAATGGAACTAGGGTCTCTTTTTAGTTATGTTAGACCTATTATTGCAGAGAAGTGTGCATTAACAAAGAAATCAAACACATAATTATGGTTAGTCTAGTTGGCCGCTAGGACTAAGAAACAAATTAAACACATGATGAATTCATCCCCAATTATAATAGATAGAATTCCCACGTCAGTTGATTTTAATTACTACCATTGGGTTCATATGACATATTAATATCACAAAAACATAGGGTATGGGCACTATGAGTTTATGATCACACTGTTTGGACTCACAAATGCCCAAGTAATATTCATGTGTTTATTGAACAATATGCTTAGTCCATATTTGGACAAATTTGTAATAGTTTTCTTTGATGGCATCTTAGCTTATTAAAAAACCAAGGAGGAGCACAAAGAACATCTCAAATTTGTATTTTAATTGTTGAGAGAGCACTGCTCTATGAAAAACTTATCAAATGTGACTTCTTCCAGTCAGATTCAGTATTTGGACATATTGTTTCAAAGAAAGGAGTGGCAGTGGATCCATAAAATATGAAAGCTATTATGGAATAGCCTACTCCTTAGAATGTGGCACAAGTCAAATCCTTTATGGGTTTGAATGGTTAGTATTGGAGGTTTATCAATAATTTCTCAAAGGCTGGCCACCCAATCATAGTGTTGCAAAAGAAGGGAATGAAATTTCAATGGCCAACTGATTGTGCAACCAACTTTGAACAATTAAAGTAATTTCTGATGTAAGAACCAATATTAAGGATAAAAATCCTAGAGAAAGCTTTTGTGGTGTGCATGAATGCTTGCAAAGAAGGGCTCGGATGAGTCCTCATGCAAGAAGAACAAGTGGTCTATTACGAGTCAAGGAATTTGAATGAACATTACCAAAATTATGTCACTGTGACTTGGATTTAGCAATGATAGGGCATGACTTGAAGAGGTGGAAGAATTACCTCCTCAAAAGGAATTTATCTTGATGTTAGATCATGGATGAATAAGGTATCTATTTGACCAACCCAAGTTGAATGCAAGATAGGAAAGGTGGCTATCTTTGATAAGTGAGTTCAATTTTGAAATAAATTACATCAAAGGAAAGGAAGACAAGGTAGTTGATGCACTTGGTAGAAGGTTACAGATAGCTCATGTGGAAGCTATAAGTTCTTGTGAAGTTAAGATCCAAGAAAATATTAATGAAGGAATGCAGTAGGATGAGCACTACCAGCAAGTGAAATAACACTTGTACTAAGATCTAGGAGGGGCATTGAGCAAAAGCAACTCCCTCACGGAGGATGTTTGTTAAAGTCCGAAGGCAAGTGGTATATACTTTGCATGGGTGACTTGAAGAAGATCACTTCCGATGAGTTTCATAAAATAACATATTTAGTTCATCAAGATTATCAAAAAATGATAACAACTATCAAGAAGTCATATTATTAGAAAGTGTTAAAAGGGGCATAGCTAAGTATATTGCTAAATTCTTGGAGTGCTAATGGGTAAAAGTGGAATTAGAAATCCATCAGGATGGCTACATTTAATCCCTATTCCTGATTGGAAATGGGAATTCATCTCATTGGACTTCATCATGGGACTGCTAAGGACAACAAGGTAGCATGAATCCATCATGATGGTGGTATATATGCTTAATAAGATAGCTCATTTTGTAATTTTCAAGTCCAGTCACCAAGCAAGTGACATTTCCTAGGTTGTGTGGTGATATCTTTCGGATTCATCACACTCATGTTTTTTTTGTAATCGATGTTTCGAACCAACCTCTTTGGTTCATCATCAAGATTTGATGAGTGAATAAGTCAGAGATTAATGGGGTAATAAATAGAGGAGAAGGTTGGTATGGGAAAGCATGGAGCTGATAGGTTTGATAATGATATGAAATAGATTTAGTTTAATTAATTGATTTTATTATTAAATTTTTATTTTTATTGATGATTTTTAGACTTTTTTTTTATAATTGTATTTTTAGTTGTTGATTAAATGATTAAAGTTTAAATTAAATGTTATGATGATTGTTAATGTCTAATTTTTAATATTGACATTAATTTTTAATGTTACAAGCTTACAAATTTTTATTTTATAATTAAAACATGATTTAATCTTGTATGTATTACTAATTGAATTTTCTTTTTATTATTTTTCAGATAATAATTAGAACTTAATGTTGTTAATGATAATTAACTTATCTTAATTTAATATTCTCCTATTTTATGGACATATATAATTTACATAATTGATACTTATTAAATTATTTTGTTAGTGATGTTGCTATTATCATATAAAAGAATTTCATTTTGATATAAATGATTTAAAGATTGAAAGAGTAAAATTCTTGATTATGTTGTTTATTCAAATATTTTTTTAATAATTTTTAGGGATTGGTGAACCTTAAGGAGGACCTAGTGATAATGGGGTAGGGAGCATTTGGGAGGAGGTAGAATCCCCAATTAGCGTGGGAATCCAATTATCGCTTATTTTCCTAGATTTTTATAAAAGAAATAGTAAGGTTACATGGTGTACCCAAGAAGATTACTTTGGATCGAGATGCTAGGTTTATATCTAAGGTTTGGAAGGTTTTGTTTGCTATTTTTTGGATAGAGTTAGCCTTCATTACAACATACCATGCTTAGACAATTGGATAGACTGAAAGAGTCAATAGAGTGTTGGAAGACATGCTCACAATGAATGTCATTCATCATCCTAAAATGTGGGAAGGGTTTCTACCTTTGGTATATTTTTCCTACAATAATGGGTACTAGGACCGCTAAAGATAAGTCCAAGCTTGAGGCTATTTATGGCAAGAAATGTAACATACCTATCAACTCAAACAATCTAGTGAATAAGGTACATAATGGGCTAGATATGCTAAGGGAAATAGAATAATAAGTAATTTCCATTAGGCGATAGTTGAAAACATATTAGGATAGGAAAAAGAGATATGCATATCAACAAAGGATTCATAAAGAGTTCCAAGTGGGGGAACATGTTTACCTACATATCAAACCAAGGAAAATTTCATTAAATATTGGATCCTATGCCAAATTGGGAACTAATTTTTTGTGGATTGTTTTAGATCTTAGAGAGAATGGGGCTAGTGGCCTACAGATTGGACTTGCCACTTACAGTGAAGGCACATGATGAATTGCATATTTATTTACTTAAAAAGTATGCACATGTTGCTAATAATATTGTTGATTGGTCTATGATACAGGTGGAATCTGGGGGATAATTCCATCTAGCAACATTATGTATTTTGGATCAAAGGTAGGCCACCCTCCATATTTGAGTAATCTAGTAGGTCAAAATGTAGTGGAGGCTCTTTGGACCAAATAAAGTCACTTTGGAGATGGCTCAACAAAAGAGGGTATCATACCTATTTTTGTTTGAACACCTTTTTTAAATGTATCTTCAATTTTTATCAATGTGGGTCTTCTTATAAGTATGCATGATGGGTACTCATTGGATGTGGAATTTAATCTGCATTGAATGAGAGCTTAAACTTGAAATTTCAACACACTTTTAATGTAACTTCAACTTTTATCACTGTGGGTCTTCTCAAAAGTACGCATAATGGGCACTCGTTGGATGTGGCTCTTCTGAAAAGTTACTCATGTTTTCATGGTCCCTACCGGGCCTCAGTGAGGTGCTCCTTTATAGTGATGCATACTTCTCAAGAGTTACTCATGTTTTCGTGGTCCACATCGGGCCTCCCCCATGTGGTAGCATCATCGAGTCACCCTTGTTCATAGTATCTGAGATGTGTCACCCTTGTACTTATCGAATCTGTTCCGAGTCCCCATTGCATCCTGTTACAATGTTTCATTCGTCGTCATCCCACATTTCTTCCATTTTTTGGCCTCCAGTCCTTTTGCTCCGTCTTTTGAATCGCATGATTGAGATTCATATGCTTGATGGTTTAGTGATCCAGATGATTATCCCAGTGCTTCTCGGGTGTGTGTGAGATGTTTCAAACCTCATGAGGCGGTGGCCCTTCAGGTAGCCCCCACATACCCGAATCACCAATATGTTGATGCATGTATCCTTTAGATGATCCATTTAGATCTTCAGATCCCTTCCCTATTCAACAGGGCTTCTTCAATTGTGATCCCCCCTCCCCATGTCATTTTGAGGGGAATTATATCTCATGTACTTAGATGTTATTATATTCAATCCTAGCCTATGTTTTTCTAAGCGCATCATGTATATGGGATCCAATGTATTATTTTATGGCATCAAATGTTTTTCTAAGCGCATCATGTATATGGGATCCAATGTATTATTTTATGGCCCATTGATGCCATTATATCATGTATCATGTATCATGTACTTTGTATCTCAATCCCACATTGCTGGGTTCACCATTATTCTTTGTACTCATTTATCTCGGCGGGTATGGGTATGCCTCCCCCGCCTCATTTGAGATCATGTGGTACCACATAAATGGAGACTTCTATCGGTATTGTAGGTCTCGCCCACTCCATTATTTTTCCATGCTTGACTTGCTTCAGATCTCTCTCTGACTCCCCTTTTGGTGTCTTGTGGAAGTGTAATCTACAACATATTTGAGTCATACGATTTGCTCCTAACACTCATACGTGTGGGGTCATTCCATTGTCACCAAAAAATATCGCCTAGCCATTTCTAACTAGGTGGATTGAAATACACCATGTGGATTTAATTTTACTGTAGTAAAATCACTTTCACTGTGGAAAATAATTTAGTAAACCACTTTTATTAAATTATTTTCTGATTTAAATGAAAAAACCCCATGAGAATAATTAGATAAATCATTATTTATTTAATTTTATCTAAGAATTATTATTAAATCATTATTTAATAATTATTCCTTGTCACATTTGACTAAATCCGTTAGGAATATTTAAATAAATCATTATTTATTTGAATTTCCTTATTTTTGTTATTAGAATAATTATTAAATCACTATTTAATAATTATTTTGATTTCACATCTTTCTTGTTTCTCGCGAAATAATTAATAAATCATTTTATTTGTCAATTATTTATAAATAAAGGAATTTAACCATTTTAAATTCATTTTCCCTCTCCAATAAATATAATAAATTATTCCAAGTAGTTAGAACTTAATTTGGTCAATAATAATTTATTATTCTCCATTTTCAAGATTAACTCCATACTTTGCTATATAAAGGAGGTTTTTTCATCCATTTTTCACCAAGATCATTAACATCGTCAACATTATCTATAGATCTCCTTCACCAAGTGTTATCAATAAAAGATTAATTCATTTAAAATTGTCTTTCCAATCGGGTTATTATTTTGGATACATTATTTTGCTGCTATTTGTTTTGGATCTTGTTTTATTTTACTTCAGATTTTCCATTTGTATTTTAGATCTATAATGACAGCAACCATCAAATTGTTGTTAGGGTCACTTGTCACCTAGTGACTTAAGGGAGGATTTTTGGTAAACCTTCCACGATTTTTCACACTAACATAAGCATTTTGAGCACCAACAAAGCTGAATTCTGAGCCACTTACATATAATTCAAACATGAAGAATTAACATTTATATGGAATAGACAGAGAGTAAACATACACATAATAAGGGAAACACATAACTAGAAAATCACACCACATGAATCTTTGGCAAAGTGTTGAATGTTCTGCACTATTAAATTTATTTATGTTCAAAAACAAAAAACACATACACAACCTCCTTTTCCCAATTCGAACCCTTTTCTCTTATTTTGTTTAATTTAAATACATTAGGCATATTGAACAATCAAAATAAGATACAATATATCTTTCATCCACTGAGAGGATCGAATCATCTTCAATTTAGAAACTTCAATCTTTGAAAGCAAAAAACTAAGATAAAGCTAAAAATAAAGCTGAAACATATTTTTTGATAAAATTAGCTTTATATTATCAAATTATATGATCCCTATCCGTTCCTTTCTATCCATATCGCCAACATCATTCTAGATGTCTATACATTTCCACATTTTTAAATCGAAATCCAAAATATTCATAATTTTGTCAACGAAAACTATGAAAATAAGCCTCGAAGAAACACATGTAGCTCGCAAATGGTAGAGCCTGTGTAAAAACGGAAGGGGATTATTATATAAGAACTTGTCTTGGAGATAAATGTCTCTCATTTTCTTCAAATGTGGCCCCATATCCTCATAAAATCCTCTGAGAAACAATGATTAAAACATGCAATTTTCATGGTTCAAAAAATATGCTTTGAAGATGCATTTGAATATCCCGATAAATGACACATGTGGAAACAATGGAAGAGGTTATTATTATTTGGCCCATCCTTGAGAAAACCCTCTTTCAGTTTCCAAAAATTCACCTCCATGTGATTGAAAAATATTTTGTAAAAGGATAACTAAATTAGAGTATTTGTGCAACAGTGAGTCCAAGTAGCCATCCATGATATGTATGGTTGCACACCTCCTTTGGAAAAATGAATCAAATGGGTAGGCTTGAAATTTCTGTGTGATGGTGTATAAATCTTGAAGTATTTTCCACAACTCTTGCAAACCTACTAAATGGTTGATACCCACCTACGCAATGACCATGACTCCCATTAACTTGAAACTCCTTCCTGCTTTTGGTGAACCCTTGATGACAAAAAATTGATAATGATGGATAGTGAAATTTGAGACTATGATGGAAATAGTGGTCATAAACTAAACTTATTAAAAAGCTAAAAATTAAAGGACCTGGAAAATAGATTTGATGATGAAAACTACTGACGCTAATAGAGGGTTATTCACAGTTTCATAAACAATGACTAGGGTTTTATGAATTTTAGGTTAACTGATATAAATCCCATGCAACTCCACATGATATACCCAAACAAACCTACTTTGATACCAATATGATCCATAAACTTCCATGGATATTCCACTATAAAGTTCTTCACAACAAATTTGATAAAATTATGCTTAAAATCCTAAATCTACACTATGAGGGTTTATTACTCCTTTGATTTTTAGATCTGTAAATTATTATTTATTGTGTATGCATGCAAATTATAATTATGCACAAAATAGAGAATAATGAAATGAAACTCACAAACCACAAAATAATGCAAGATATCACTTGGGAAACCCTTTTGGAAGAAAACCCAACTGGAAAGTGAGGTCGCTCTACTCTTGTTCTTTGAATGGAAAATGGGTGCAAGTACAAAGAAGTAAAGTTTGTTGCTAGTGTGATGATAAAAAACACAAATACTCTCTTTTTTCTCTCTCCCTATCTAATCTCAGCTACTCTTCTCATCTATGGAACACAATCCACTCAAATAGAATGGAACCCATTTTCCTCCCAATGGCTCGGTTATAACACAACACGATAACCTACTAGTGGTTAGGTTTGACTCCTTCAACTCTTAACTAGAGTTACAATATGGAATATTCTAGAGTCTTCTTCATTATTATCACATGGTTTTCCCATTTTCCATCAATAATGGGGGCTTATGTGGCATCCTCTAGAGTTATGGTGGTCAAAATAGGAAGGTAAACTTCCAAGTGGCATGGATTTTGCATACGAACTCCAATTGTGGAGTTTCTTATGCCATTAGAATGGTATTTTTGTGTATAATAGCACAAAAAGCTTCATCACTTAAATGAATTTTTTTTCTAATAATAATATATGCAGGGTTGGAATTTGACGGGCAAAATGCCTGTCACAAGGCATTTTGACCGTATTTCACGTTTAAAATTTTTAAAAAGCCGTTTTTTGTGATGGGATTTCAAAGTTCTAAAACGTATTTTTTACGTTTCACTTTTTTGCAAAAACGTCATTACTACCCTCTCAAACAACAATCTTATAAAGAAGTGCAGTAATATTTGGAATTCTCTAATATTTGTTTTTATTGAAATAAATTAATTTCATGTTATTTAAAGTTATAGGTGTATGTTATTTAAAGTTATAGGTATATATGTGATAGCAGTAATATATTATATTGAGTGATTAATATTAAGTACCGTAATATTTGGAATTTATATTATAATATTTGTTTTTATTTAAATAAATTAAATTTATATTGTTTATATTTAAATAAATTAAGTTTATTGGGTTTATTGCCGCATATATGATATACATGGGCTTTACATGTACTAAAGGGAGGTCGGCCATGAATAAGCAACCCCCTTAACATGAGGAGGGAAACGTATATATATATGAGTGAAGGAAGAGCTCATTTCACTCATCGACTTTCCCTTGAAGAGCTCTTTGCATAAGAGACAAGGGAAGTGCGAACTTACGAGATCTCTCCAGAACCACGTCTACAAGCCTCACAGGTGTCGTGG
>APFE030379326.1:9458-21037 GCA_000404065.3 Pinus taeda | reverse complement strand
ATCATTTAGTCATGGTCACATTGTTTTTTTCTTATTATAAATATGTGAGAAAAAATTAACACAGTGGTGTGATTGAAAGGTATTTTTTTAATTAAACCTTTATTGATGAAGGGTCGATTTATTATCAAAAAATTTGGATTGAAGAGAAAAATTTTAGACATAACGTTCCTTGACGGCCAACATAAAAACCCAAAACGTCAAAAAAAATTTATTTGACAGGTAATAAAGAATCCAAATTCCAACCCTGTATATATGTATTTATTTCCTCAAACTGATCCTAAAAGGTTTCAAACCCTAATTTTTAAAACTGGGTCTCGCAAGTAAAAATGGTCCTGTGAGATGATTCCTCCATTTTTTTCCACTCTAAAGGAATTGATATGGATTAAAAAAAAATACAATGATCTAATCTAGATCATTATAGTCCATGGACCCCTTTCAAATATAACCCTTGATTTCTACAAAGGAGTAATTTCAATCTATTTTTAAGGATAATTGGTGTAATTTCTCTCTTGATACTATCTCATCAACCTCTAAGCAAATTCTCTTCATCACTAAAACCTATAAAGAAGAAGGTGGTTCATTAGGTATAAGAGAGTTTTAGTGATGGAGATACAATTATTGATGATGTTGAAAATTATTTGGAGGATCTAATCCTAGAAAATTACTACGAAATTTACAATGAGGAGTGTTTAAAGAACCTCAAGCACCCAGGAAATCTAACTTTCTATTGGAAAAATAGTTTGATTGGTAAATGAAGAGTCAAGGCACTTCAATTAAAGCGATTGTTTTTTTTTGGTCATAGGAAAAGCATTAACACCATTTTTAATATGACCAACGCTAAAGGTAATAAGGTGACATGATTCAAGGAATTGGAAAATATTGGAATACAACATTCCAATGGCATATTTAAGGAACTTGGTGGGGAAAATATTGGAAAATTGATTAGGTTAATTTCATTATTTCTTAGGCTAGTAAATGAAGAGGATTATGAGAATATGTTAATGTCTATCACAAAGGAGGATTTATATATGTAATTTATTCTTTTAAAAAAAGATATGAATTTAGGTTTGGATGGATGCATAGTGAAATTATATCTAGATTTATTTAACCTTTGGTTATAGGATGTACCTTAGGTGATTGAATATGTTAGAAGGCTAGGGAATTTTTACTACACTAATTTCTAAGGTGGATTATACTAAGAGATTTGAAGGATTCAAATATATTTCTTTATGCAAGTATCTATATAAGATAACTTTTATGGTACTAGAGGTAATACTTAAACCACTACTCTCAAATGTCAAGTCAATAGAACAATTTGGGTTCCTAGAGGGTTGGCAAATCCATGATCCCGTTGATAAAACACAAGAAGGAATTAATTCTATTAATATTTCAAATTATCCAAATGTTGTTATCAAACCTTATCTATCTAAGGCATATGAAAGGGTTCATAGATCTATCTAAGATTATTGTTACTTTATATTGGTTTGTCTCTCCTTAAAATCAACTGGATTATGGCATTTCTAACATCTATCTCTTTTGCAGTTTTAATTAATGGTTCAACCTCTAGTTTTTTAAGGTCCTTTAGGGGGTTGAGACAATTTTATTGTTTATCCTCCTACCCTTTTATTCTTGTGGTACAAGATTTCAATGGATCTCTAGATTATGCTAAAAGGAGGATAAATCTACAAAGTATAAGGGTTGGAAGGTAGGAGAGACCAATCCATATTTTTTGGGTCACAATTAAAATTTCTATTTATCCATATAATATCAATGATGGACTTGATGCAACTATTTATAGATATCTTCCCTTCCATACATTAGACATCAATGTAGGGTAAAGTATATAGGGTTCTATTTGAAACCAAATAATTATTTGAATAATGACTAGTATTAGATAACTAAGAAAGTGGAAAAAAGGGTTTCACAATGGTGCAATATATTTCCATCAAGACGACTCCATCTAGTTTTGGTAAAATTTGTGTTAGAGACTATTCTATTATATTGGTATACTCTGACCCATATCTCAAAAACAATCATAGAAATTATTAGGAAGTATTGTTTTAATTTCCTGTGGTAGGATAGTAGTGATTATATGGGTACCCACTAGATAAATTGGAGAATATTTCATCCCCAAAGGAATTAGGATGATGGGGTCTAAGGCATACACATATATTCATCCAATCCATTTTTGGAAAATCATTGTGGAATATGATCACGAAAGGCAATGTATTGATGAGCCTCATCATTGGGTAACTATATGGACCTTAATACACCTCAAAGCTTAATAAAATAAAATCTTCTCATAATTCATTACATGTTTTAATTATATTTTACTTAATTAGAGGAGTAAAAGTAAGATGTTATGTCTAGTGGTCTAATGTGAATTGGTTGCAGGTTTTTGGGAGTGACTCGTGGCAATTTTGGTTAATTAAGGTGCAGGAACTCGAATGAGACTAGGATGAGAGATTATAGGATATGGATCTTCCTCATTAAATCCTCACTCATTCAAATATCCCTCAATCAAATCACACTATCTCAAAGTTGCAAGCAGCCGAGCCCTAGAGATCATGGGCAACCGAGCCATTGACAGTTAAGAACCAGTTCATCTTGAGTTTGGGAGCCAAGCCTCCCTAGATTTAAGGAATTTTTTGGAGACTTCAGTTGTATAAATAAGAAGGCCTATAGCCTCATTAGGATTCTAATTTTTTATGTAAGAGCATTAAGAATTTTCGAGTTAAATTATTGTGGCAAAACACAATTATGTAATTTTTGTTATGATAATGAGAATGAGCATTTCCTTGATCCAGCACTGAGTTGAATCAGAGGGCTGAAGCACTTGGGTTAGGGCCCAACCCTAGCAGTAGAGGTTCCTCTTATTGTACTTGTATGCTTAGGTTATTTCATAGATTAACTGTTGAATTGATTTTGGCATTGTTTCATTGCAGGTAGTGGTGAATTTGATTAGTTTTCTTCCAATTTTGCATAGCTTTAGCAGTAGATTTAGAGAGATAAAGGAATACCAAAGAGACTAATAGCAAGTGGATTTGCCCTCACTCTTCTATTGAGGGATGATGGTTTGAGGAAAAAATATTATTCAGCCCCAAAAAGACAGAATTCTGATTTCTTATGGAATTTAGGGCTTTCTACTAATTAGACCAACACCTTTTCAGTTTTCAAGAATAGGCTTCAGTCGTTATTTATGATATCTCCATCTTTGTATTAGATCTCATGGTGTTTCACAATATTTTGCAAGTATTTCTAGCATGAACTAGGCAACTAAATAACATAATTCTGTTTTCTTATGTTGATTGGAAATCTTTCTTGTTTGACATGATCCATGGGTAAATGCCAATGATGTATGTATTGCAGGAGTTTCAATAGTGCAGGAAGATCTCATATAAGTCACCCTAGACTAACCTCATTCATCCATGGTCACCAACAAACCACTAAGTCCATCAACCAATTCATCATTTCCTAAGAACAACTTTCCAGGTTTGTTGAGAAAATCCAACCATCTCACAAACTTTGGTTTGAGCTATGAGGAAGTCCTAGCCACTCCCTTGCTTTACTTGTTCCACCATTCACCTTCCCTAAGCCTTATACTACCTTCAAAACCCCTCCTTATGTTTTCAGTCAGATCCTATAGGAATACAAGGGATGCTGTAGGAGCATTAGGACATCTTGTAGGTGTATTAGGACATCCTGTAAGATGACCTGTAGTGGCCTGTTTTGAGGCCGATTTGAGGAAAATGCATCTAGGGAGTTAGGAGAAGACCCTTGTTTTCCTCATAAGCCATCTGACCCTTCACAACCATCTCTAACCCACCTACCATACCACCAAGAAGATTTAGCATTCACATTTTCACAGAAAAGGACAAAAAGGAAAATAAGTGTTATTGTGTTCATTCATATGCACATTAGTAAAGTGTTTGATTATCTCAGATTGCATGCCTAGGATAGTTAGGATTACACACATTTTAGCTTAGAATTATTCTGAAGCAAGATCTATTCACAAATAATTAGATGAGTGGTTTTTTTAAAGCATTTATTTCAGTCTTTCATTACTGCAATAGACAATGTTTCAATTATCTCAATTAGGGTAAAATTCCCCTTTCTTCATTGGTAATCAAACTTCTTCTAAATCAATAGAAGTCTGGTTTGAGAAACAAGGAGTGGACCCATCACATCTACTTGTGTATACAACACTTTCACTTCCAAGTTTGTATGAACCCCAGGTTGATAAAGTAAAGTTGGTAGCCCCGTGAGTTGCAACATTCTTGCTGCAATACTTGTGCTCATCGCTTTTTGGCATCGTTGTTGGGGAGGTGTTTGAGTAGATGTGATTTATACTTTCTTTCTTCTATTTCTTATCTCTTTAATTCCACTATTAGCTTCATTTCTGCAAAATTTATTTATTTTTTTCTTTGCTTTCCTTTCCATTCTGCAAGTAAGATTTCATTCAACAGTTAGTTTCCATTCAGTTTGTTATTTCAATTCTGCAATTACTCTTAAAGCTTGAAAAAAAGAAAACCAAAAACCAAAACACTTCTTTCATGCCTCGTAGGAATAGGGATAACTTAGGAAAATTTCTTCCAAATACCCCCACTACTTCAAATATCCAACCTTCCCTCTTCTTCAGTGATTGTGAATTGGAGGACCCCTTAGGCGAGCAAGCAGAAATTTTTGAAGAGCCTACAGGGGGAGAAGAAGAAGGAGAACCCATTCCAACTGACCTGATGGCTGAAAATAGAAATGATAGAGGAGATAGAGAAAGAATTGAGGGTGCTTTTCCCTTCAGAGAAAACAATGGGGATGCTAAGATGAAAAACATAAGCCCCTCACCACTTCCTCACTTGCATGGCCTGACCTTTAAAGATCTAGATACATTCTTGTTTGAGTTCACAGTCATATGTAGAACTTATGATTACACCACTGATGATCAAAAGTTGAAATTATTCCCATCCACTCTCAAGGATGTAGCTCTGTGCTGGTTCATGGGTTTACATGGGGATAACATCACCACCTGGGCCCAGAGGCAACAAGCCTTCAAAAAAAAGTATCGGGACTACTATAGGTCCAAAGACACTAAAGAGGAAATTTTCAGAATGACCTTAGGGCATGATGAGTCCTTAGAAGATTATGAGGAAAGATTCTAGCTTAGCTACAAAAGGGCCAGTGCACACTTGATCCTGAGTCACTAAAGCTAGTTCTACTTAAGGGGGTTAGGGAAGATCTTCTGGATACCCTAAACCTACTAGTAGGAGTACACATCTACCAGCTACCCTATGACAATATCAAGATTGTCTTTAAGAACCATTCTAGGGTAGCTAGGAAAAAGGGTAGGGTTAGTCAACCAATGGCCAGCTCATCCTCTTCCAACACATTCATAAAAGGTGAAATTGGAAATCTTCTAGAAGATTTCAAGAGTGAAATGCTGCAAACCCTTGCTGTATAGATGGAAACTATGAACATCAAGAGAAAGCAGGAGGAAGCAGAGAGAGAATTAGCCATCTTCTGCCCCAGATGAACAAGGAGGCACCCTAGGAATGAATGTCCATTAAAACTTATAGAAATATGCTTGGTCTGTGAAAAAACCACTCCATAGTCAAGTGCCCATCTCTACCTAGAATGAAAGATGTGTATCAGGGAACCGAAGGGGTGATTGAACAACTCTGCTACATAAATCAAAGGAGGCCTCATGGGCCTCAACCGTACCAGTAGGGCATGCAAGGATCATCCTATGCATATTAAAACCCTAACCAAAACACATCCATTCCCTCTTGGCCCCCCCCTCATCATCCCTCCAGGTATACACCTTCTCCTTGGTCTTTTGCACCTCAATACCATTCCCAGCTGACCAACCAGCCATTTCATCCATATAATCCTCCACAACCTCAGTGGAATGCACCACTCTAGGGGTGGAGGCCCCCATACAACAATGATCGACCTTTATTTCCTTTACCTCCTACTCAACCGTAGCTTTTACACCCTACTCCACCTAAATAGCCTCAGATGCCTGCCCAGCCAAGTCCGAACCCACACAACAGACAAGCACAACAAGTATACAGTGGAGTGACATCCTACCCTACTTATGCTGTGGAAATTCAGGAAATCAACCTGAGGTCTGGGAGAGTACTCTTGGACATCCAACCTCCATCTCCACCAAGGGAGAGTGAGGAGGAAAGAGAGGAAAGTATACCTGGAGTGAATCCACCACCCCTTCTTGAAAGATTAACTCATCCAGTCTAGCCTACCCCGGAAGAGAATGAACTTCTAGTTGAAATGAAAAATCTATGTGTCAAAGTTCCACTTCTCCAAGCCATTAAGGATGTAACTATTTACAACAAACTGATTAAAGATAAGTGTTTCAAACATCCAGGGAGACAAAAAAGAGACACCCCTACCATTAATGTCATTGGACAAATGTCTAGCTTAATGCTGGGGCAGGTAATTTTCCCAAAGTATTTAGACACTGGAAGCCCTATAGTAGATGTGCACATCAATGGCACCATTGTCCCACACACCTTGATTGATCTTGGGGCTGCCATTAATGTAATGACTAAGGACACCATGCTCAAGCTAAATCTCCAAGGTTCATTAAGAAAGACCACAACAGTCTTGCAGCTTGTAGATCATTCCACAGTGGCCCCTGAGGGGATTTTTAAGGATATTATGGTCTCCATTGACTCCTGGGAGTACCCTACTGACTTCCTATTTCTTCAACCTAAGTTCAAGATTAATGGTTATCCTCTCATACTTGGGAGGCCTTGGTTAGCCACTGTTGATGCATACATTAGTTGCAGGGTTAGAAACATGACTACAAAAAATGGACATCTATCCAAGTATTTGATCTTGTACCCTCCTGCTCAGCCATATTTAGAACATGATTTACCTTTATGGCTGGAAGAGGAGGAAGAAGATGGAGTTTACTCCGCCCAACTCTATACCCTAGAAACTGCCATGGGAGGAGGAAAACCTGATGAATATGATTTGATTTAACACATTGTTGGGCATGAAATCCCCCTCAAGGCATGTTTTGGGCCTTAAAGCCCATGTTTTGACCAAATCCTTTGTAAAAGCTCTGCGAATTATGGGCGCGAAGAGCGAAATCATAATAGAGTCACAGGGTTGTCTGCCCTAGTTTTTGTAATATAATGTCAGCTTGATATACCTACCCATGGTCCGCGGACCATAGGATTGTATAAATAGAGTGAGGCTTTAAGTAGCGAAGAAGAGAAGGAACGGAAGAAAGAAAAGCATGAGGAGTCTAAGTGATTGAGTCAAAGTGTAAAGGGTGTCTTTGGGTCGTACATTAGGAGAAGGCTATACAGCTGAGTGCGTAAAAGCCTAGTAGTCCAGAACTGAGTGCGCGGACCACTGCAACTAAGTGTGCAAGGCAGGTCGAGTCTGTAACCATTGGAAGAATTAATAAAGAGAAGTTTACCTTAATTCTGTGTATCTTTTCCTATTTTAATGTATGATTGGGTATAAATTGCAAGTGTACTATTTATTTGCTGCGCGAACTCATATGAATGTTTTGTATAAATAAATATAACATAAGACATCCATGTACACAAAGGTAATTAACTAATATAGAAGGATAAGTAAGATTTTGGGTGCGTTTTAAGGGAATAACGCAGAGCATTTCTCTAGTAGCGCGGAAGCTCCACAGCCCTTGGATAGGGCTACGTGAAGGCAGTATATTAGGGTACGGGGAATAGGGAAGTGCATGAAGTAACCTGCACATAGCGGCGAACCATTGGATCGAACTAGACCCTTAGACATCTCAAGGGTGTGGAAACCTGGTTCCAGCACCCCCCCCATACTACTTTAGGTGAGACCTCAGTCTGCGCTCCATGGACTGTTGCCGAAAGGGCCAGTAGTACAGGGATTTTCTTGGTTAATTAACTTTGAACCTGGGTCAGGCCCCAACAAGCCAACAAATGGTTCCGTTGCCGAGGCCGAGATCTGCATAAAGATGTTTGATGTTGTATCACTAGAATCTGACAAAGAAAGGAATTGAAGATTGGTTGGACAGAAAGACTCACGAGTTTGCGGCACAGGAAAAATAAAATCTGTGACTATCAAAGGAAGAGTGGTTAGACTACTACTTATATACAAAGGTCCACGAAATTTTCTTCACATATTTCCCTACTGAGCTATATGAGTGGATTGTAAAGCTAGCAGATAGCCAAGGAAGGTGTAAGCTTGACAGACCTATTGTGTGGACTCCAGAATTGGTGTTCAGATTGGAAGCATCGAAGGATAGGATCATGCACAGTGTTGATCACTGGCTTGATCGAATTATAGGAGGATTCATCACCAAGTTCGCGGTAGATACTTTAGTCAGTTATAGCGAGGTAGAACGACGCTTCCTCAAATGATTGTGAGGTAAGTACGTTAAATCTTTGAACATTTAGATTAAAATATGACAATGTGAGAAATGGGTTATGCGAATAAATAGATATTTTGGGCTACACGAAGTGGGAGAATCTACAGAAATGAAGGTAGCACCGAACTAGAAACTAGCCCCTTTATTGCACCTCCGTGAGGGGACGAGGAAGAGCTCGCGAAGGTCTCCCCAAGAAGTGCGATAAGTTTGATAAGGCAGAGGATTCCACACATACCACCCCCACCCACACCACTACCAGTTTCACCATCTTCACCCCCATATTCGCCCATACCACCTCTGCCACCACCATGAATCAATATGGCAAGCACGATAAAATTTCCAGTGTTCAAGGGAGTAAGGAATGAAGATCCGGACCAGTTTTGGTTTGTGATAAGAGCTGTATGGGAAGTGCACGGAGTCATGGATGAAAATATAAAGAAAGCGACATTTGTCAGTGCTTTGCAGGATCACGCATTGACCTAGTACATTAAGCATTCCAATGACAATCCAAATGCGGGGATCGCAGATATCCAAACTGCACTGAACAAAGAATTTAGAAGGCAAAAAGTTAGAGACGCAGTCAATCATTGGGTTCAATGAAATCTTGATGCTTCTAGGCGAGACCCCTTGGGAGTTGTATCAAATACTGAAGTGCACAATTCGTGAGGCGAATATGACCTTGACAGATGGACAACACCGCGCATGGTTTGGAGCATCACTAATGCCACATCTAAGGAATGTGTTGTCACAACAGAGGCTAACCACTCAGGATTAGGCCTTGGAGATCACAATGAGGCTGCACGAGACCTCGATACAAGATCCTAACTTGGGATTTTAGCAGATCCATGCGTAGTTGAAAAACTTGTGCCTTGTGATGTAGAGTTTGAAACAATATAGGCTAGCTTGCCTAGAAGTGCGTGAGGAGGTATGGTGCGTAAAGTGAAAAAGTCAAGGACATGACAAGGACCACTACCCAGTGTTCATGAATTACCTTGCGAGAGGAGGACCAATGCCATTGAGACCGAAGGCACAAGTAGGAACGAGTGCGGCACCTGCATTATGGTGCGCGATTTGTCAGATAGGAGGAAAACATGCTACATATAACTTCCATTTATTGCAGAAGTACACATAGAATTCACAACAATTGTTTTGTAAATTCTGTAGGTCAGTGGGACATGATGAGTGCACCTATAGAAGTTATGAGCTGATGATGGATCAAACCCCTACCTACAAAGTTTAGGCCAAAACACGGCCCCTTGACCAGAATGTAGGGATGGCGTGAATCAGATTTCAGGGGCACGGACAAGGGCAAGGTGGAGGAGGACTAGGAAGAGGTCGCAGAAAGCTAATATGTTACAATTGAGAAGGGCCAGGACATTATGCGCGCGTTTGTATGATTCCAACGTGACCATCTTGTTTGTAATGTACACTATTCGATCATGAGACGGAGGATTGTCCCACACTGATAGCAAGGTTGTGTGATAAAGGAGCACTCCAACCTCCCCTGACTTAGAACCTGTAAATGATGAGGTCTGAGATGCACGAGGAAGACCGTAATATAAAAATTGTGCTCCGAAGTGGAATTATGATAGGGGATGACAAAGGCAGGCAGCCTAAAGAAAGTACTTGGGTTCACAAGGCTCAAACGAAGGAACCTGAGTTTGATTTGGAGCACACTAAGTAAACCTTCATGGAGGCTAAGAAGAGCTTTGTTGAGGCCTCCACTTCAGGAAGTAAAGACAGATCAGAGCTGAAAATGGACCCATCAGTGCTCACAACATTCCTGGAAACATGCATGAAGCTGTTGTGTGATTGAAAGGTTGTAAACGGGCTCTAAGAACTCATAGATAGATGCACTGGGACTACGCAAGGAGAACCACGTGTAATCTGGAAGCTCAAAAAGCACACAACATGAATGGGAAGGGAGATGAGATTGATCGCGTAGATTGGGGAATATGAGATGGACCAAGTGATTATGGGTCTAGGATCAGACGCGAACGTCCTGTTGAAGCAGACATGGGAACGCATGGGAAAACCTACACTGCAATGGTCTCCTATCCAAATGTGAATGGAAAACCAGCAAAAAACCTCCCTATTGGGAGATTGTAGGGAATCAAAGTAGATATCGAAGGAGTAAGCACGTTAGCATATTTCAATGTGATAGAGATTGTTGATCATAGAAATCCCTACCCTGCACTATTGGGAATAGATTGGGCCACTGACATGAATGGAGTGATAAATTTGAAGAAGCGCAAGATGATATTTGAGAAAATGTCTCTAAGTGTGGTTGTACATCTGAACCCTGTAGAAGGATCATGCTACACGGAGCCGGTGCGCGACTACGACAATGATGATGACATGGACTACATCTACAAAAAAACTTCATGAGAGAAAGACTGGGTGAATCCAACCATGGATAGACGAATCTCATGGGAGTGTGAAAGCTGTTACACATCAGACTCGGACGAGGAAATAGAACCATAACAGAACCGGTTACACGAGGTGACCACAATGAACTGCAACATGATGACGAGATCATTGTGCTACGTGGCAATAGAGGTAAGAGATCTACCTACATATGATGGGTTAAGTGAGGTGGATGAATTCCTGAACAGATTTGAAAAAGAAGTGCCAGAAAAACAACATTTCGACACTCTGAAATGGGTACTGCGTGCTATGCCCACAAGGTAGTGGGATACACACCAAAGAAGCTTTGAGGACTGGCGTGATTGTAGAAGAATGATGCACATATGGTTTGGGAAGCCTCAGATGCAATTAACAGACAAGATTGCCGGACGAAACGGTTCACGTGCCCACCTATCCAGATGGATGTAGGAATCTGGTGCGAAACCTGCATGGATGCACATAGTCTTCACATTAGGAGACACGGTCGGTAAGCAGGTGCGAGCAAGGCAATTGTGCGAATGACCCCTACAGTTGGAACCACGAAGTATGGAAAGACCAAGTGCACAAAAGGATATCCATGCAGAAGCCTTTAACAAAGTACGTGAAGCGTTGAATAAGGTCCACAATGCGAAGCAGACTAACTGGGGCCTGCGCGTACCAATAGTTCTATGGGCATTGTTAGCGCTCAAATCTACCTTAGGCTGAAATAAGGTGAGACTCAAGGCCACATCAAACCACGCTCAGCCTCGTAGCTAGCCCTACGAGGACAGGAGAGGGCTCT
>APFE030379323.1:191204-233634 GCA_000404065.3 Pinus taeda | reverse complement strand
CATCACGTCCAAAAAACATGTGTGAAAATCATGCACAAAACCATAGGTGGGTCCGCCCAACCTAACATAGGGTCCAAAACCAAAATTTTTCGGGGCGTTGCCCCGGACCCCATAAAGTGGGGTTACGAATACCCCTCAAACCCCCTATTAACTATGTGGAAAGAATATAACACAACCCAACAACCTCCTCCCCCAAAAAAGAAGGATTTGTCAAGAATTCAATGCTATGGTTGTTAAAAATTTGGACATTATAAAAAGGATAGTCCATATTTGGATAATAAAAAAAGAGAAAGGGAAAACAACATGCTTTTGTTGTAGACATTGAAGATGAAGATCCAAAGAAGCCTAAAGGTGACAAATATTTCTTTTAATTTTTTCTCTAATAGGTTCTATTGCAGATGATGATGATATGTGGCTAGTGGATAGTGGTGCATCAATACATATGATAGGATATCGTGAAAATATATCTAGCATGATGGAAAAAATACTATCTTAAATAGTGGAGCTTGGTGACAATCACAACCGCGTAATTAAAGGAATTGGAAAGGCACCCATTAAGCTGGAATCCAATAGCAATGCTCATATCGACAATGTTCTATATGTGCCTATATGTGCTCATCTCAAAAAAATTAAAAGTTGTAGGAAGTTGCTAGGCGTTTATGATCTAACTTACTGTATGACATGCCTGACATACCATCCCTTCTTTATGTCCGCTTGCACATGCCATCCCTTCTCATTGTCTGCTTGCACCTTCAAACACTGGTCCCCCTATCGATGTTGAACATAGCAAACAATAAGTGCTTTACCAATCTGCTCAAGCAAGGCTCCAAAGAGGACCAGTCAAGCCCTACCATGCGATCCAACAACAAAATAAGGGCTTCATGGGTAATCGTTTGCCAGAAGGATGCCATCCCAACATGGAGGGTTCTTACACACATTTAACCAACATGGAGCTATGCGTCTATCACACACCATAGAAACTCTTTTAATGTAATCTGGTTCAACAACTTGCAAATTGTTTCACAGCATCAGCCGAAGACCAGTTTCACATCATCTGCCAAAGACCAGTTTCATAGCATCTACAGAAGACTAGTTTCATCCACCGAAGACCAGTTTCATAGCATCTACCGGATAAGAAGAGGTACCTTATGTCTACTTCTCTTTGTAGCATTTGTTTTGCCTGTGCCACTTAGTGGTTTTATGCACCCAACCTTCTATTTCGTCTCATTGAATTATTTTCAAGTACATTTCTACTTCAAAAAAATCTCGTCCATTTCGTTCAGTATATATCATGACTTCGTTTGTTCCATGAAATATGTTTTCAATCGATTAGCTAACTATTATCTAACACATAAGATTAACAAGTAGTTTGTTGCTCACTGGATTTTGATAATTCAGGCAAAAACATTGAGGTCAGGCGAGCTTTCTCAGTCTTTGTGAAATATATCTTATCTTTCTTCTGTGTTATTCTATATCTTATGACACGCACCCATGACAGTACATCCTTCACATCCCCCTCCACAACCCCCTACCATGGCAACACCAACAAATATGTGTATGATGTGTTTCTAAATCACATCGGTCATGAATTTAAGAAAGGACATGCCAAGACCTCATGTCTTTTGGTTCTAGCTAGGCCTCCTTCCTGTCTATGGTTGACTTTGATTGGCACAACTATGACTGATTCATCCTCCCTAAGATCGAGGTTATTTTGTCTATATCCTGTCTCTAAACTTCACTTCGCCTCAGTTGAGACTTCGTCCCTCAACAAGATATGAGATACTGAATTGACTATCCATCACTATTAAAAGACTATGATATATGTGCCTTATGATGAGCCATGATACGTTTAGTTTATGAACTATGAGAATTGCTAGTAGCTTGTAGATTTTCAACAATGTTCTTCTTACATAGTTGTCACTCATCCAACCAACGAAACCTATTTCGGTTATGATCATCAATTAATCGTCTTGTTTCAAAAAACAAATCCAAGCAATCCTTATTGATGCTTCTATTTATATCACAATACTACTCCATATCAATGCTTCTGTTCGTATCACACTTGCGCCGAGTCACGGATTATGTTCATCTCATTTCCATTTTCAATTCCAAAGCCATTGTTTTGAATGCGCAACTTGTCCCTTTAAAATTTATTTTTTGATCAAGCCCAATGCCCAACCAAGGTTTCTCGCAAACCAAAATAATTGACAAAGTTTATCTGATGCCAAGCAGAGAACCAGGGAAAACAATGAATATTTAAAAAGAATTGGCAAAGTTAATTTGATGCCAAGCACAGAAGCAGGGAAAATAGTGAATACTTAAATTTATATGTGAAAAAAATATTTTGTGAATGAAATTTATACAAATGCACATTGTAGTGTTAAATGATATCTATTTTGAATGTCTTGTTTGTGAATTCAAGCAAATGAGTGAAGTAACTAGATACGGAAAACACATTTTTTTTTGGGATGGTTTACGTTTCACCTAAAATATGTATGACATAATTCACCTTTGCAATACCAAATATCTTTACTTTCTATATGATATGATGATAAACTGTAACATTTTATAAATTTCTATCCTTACATTTATAAAATTATATTTTATAATTTTTTGTTTAATATTTTAGTGGTGGGGGAGTATTATTTATTTTCTCAATCTCTGTGAAATATATCTTATATTTCTCTTGTGTTATTCTGTATCTTATGACACATACCCTTGACAGTACATCCTTCGCATCCACCTCCACAACCCCCTATCATGGCAATACCAATAGCTATGTGTATGATGTGTTTCTAAATCACAACAGTCCTGATGTCAAGAAAGGACTCGCCAAGACCTCCTGTCTCTTGCATATGGCTAGGCCTCCTTCCTATCTATGGTCGACTTTAATTGACACAACTATGACTTACCCATCCTCCCTAAGGGAGAGGTTCTTTCGTCTATATCTTGTCTCTAAACTTCACTTCATCTCGGTTGAGACCTCTTCCCTCAACAAGATATGAGATACCGAATTGACTATCCATCACTACCGAAAGACTATGATATATGCGCCTTATGATGAGCCATGATACGTTTAGTTTATGAACTATGAGAATTTCTAGTAGCTTGTAGAGTGTCAACAATGTTCTTCTTACATAGTTGTCACTCATCCAACCAATGAAACCTATTTTGGTTATGATCATCAATTAATTGCCTTGTTTCAACGAATAAATCCAAACAATGCTTATTAATGCTTCTATTTATATCACAATACTACTCCATATCGATGCTTCTGTTTGTATCACACTTGTGCCAAGTCACAAATTATGTTCATCTCATTTCCATTTTCAATTCCAGAGCCATTGTTTTGAATGCCCAACTTGTCCCTTTAAATTAGATTTTTTTATTAAGCCCAATGCCCAACCAGGGTTTCCTGCAAACCAAAAGAATTGACAAAGTTTATTTGATGCCAAGCAGAGAACTAGGGAAAGTAGTGAATATTTAAAAAGAATTGACAAAGCTAATTTGATGCCAAATAAAGAAGCAGGGAAAACAATGAATACTTAAATTATGTGTGAAAAACATATTTCACGGATGAAATTTACACAAATCCATTTCGTTGTGTTTGTGAATTCAAGTGACATAGTGAAGTAGCGAGATAGGGAAAACACATTTTCTAGCAATGGTTTACATTTCGCCTAAAATATGTATGACTTAATTCACTTTTGCAATACCAAATATCTTTACTTTTTATATGATATGATGGTAAACTGTAACTTTTTATAAATTTCATTCCTCATAATTCTATTTTATGAAACATATTTGGTGCACTAATAAGGAAAATATAAACTTTATGTGAATTTTATATCATTTTTAGTTGCAATGCCAAATCAATGTTAGAAAATAAGGTTTTATACATTATTTACATTACATTTATAAAGTTATTTGATATATTTTCATATAGAAAAATTTAGTGGTTTGGAGTTTGTTCTATTTTATAAGATATATTTTGTTGTTCTAAAACTTTAAGTGTAGTTTTTTTAAATTAATATTTTTCATTTTTACTAAATCATAAGATATATTATTTAATATACTTTTGAATTTCTTTATAAATCATAAATTATTGATATATCTATGTTATAAAAATGTTAAATATATTTTTAATATTAGTAATAATAATAAAAAATCTTTTTAAAAATCTTTAATTAAAACAAAATATAGTCAAATAATTAAAATAAAATAATAAATAGAAATTTGATTAATTCTAAAATTAAGTTTAGAGTCTAATTTAATTATTTTATATATTAAAACGATAAAAGGTAGAATTTTTTTGATGAACATTATATGTGTGTGTGTCTGTGTGTGAGACTCATTTATTTGATTTTTTCTATTTAATAAACAAAAAATTTTAAAGCACTGTTTTTAAATAAGCATGTATATCAACTAAAAGTATTTGGTAAGAATGAAAGTATACTTTTTTTTAATAAGCAGCCATCTAATTATTTTAGGTTGTGTGGTTTTTATTTATAATGATGATAATTTATTTTACATTAGTGCATTACTAAGTTACCATAGATTTTACGATATTCAGATTAAAAATAAAAAAGAAGAAGATATTTGTCTATATATATTTAAAGAGGAATTTTTTTTAGTTGATAAAAGGAAAAAAAAAAAAATTCACAACTCATGTTTATTTAGAGTGTGGACTTTCAATATTGATAGTAACTACTCACAAATATCTACTCATAAATATGTCCAAAGAAACCTCACCAAAAAGACTACCTCTTAGAGAATTATAAACAGGGTTTAGATTATACTTTAGGACTAAAAGTTTGGTTTCAACTCTATCAACATTTCCAATACACCTACTATTTTTATCTATTAATCTCTAAGAACATGAAGTTAGAATCTCTATGAACATAGAATAATTTGCACAGAGTGTTCAAGATATGTTTATTGTGAGCAATCATTTTTATGATGAGGAATTCATATTAGGAATCAATAAAGAGACTGAATATTTCAATATGCCATGAGAGCAAAGATCATACCCTCAAATGATAATATATCTAGAAATATGTTAGGTCCTTAATGTTGATGTGTTCATTTAGCATGAAATTGTTGGTGGGTATATATATGGAGAATATATACGATTTAAACTTTAAAACAAGCCTTAATGTTATTCCAATAAAGCTTATTATGCCATTTGTATAAATTGAATCTAGATAGCAAGAATAACAATTAATTTTCCCAACCATAAAAAATAAACTCAATTGACAACCCAATATAATTATTTTAATATTACAATTTACATTTTAAATTTAATTCTATTTTTATAAATCATAATGTAATTAAAATCTTCAATATCATTTAATTGATAACATAGTCTATTTATCCCAAATTCTATGTGAACAAACAATATAATAAAAATAAACCATATAAATGTTAAGTAAAATCTTGGATATAATCTAATTGATAGCACAATTTACTAATTTTGCAATTCTAATTCAAAATGAACTATTTTAGGATTTACATATGGTGCAATTTAACTATTCAAAGTTATTGCTTTTTTTTGGAATTTGATGATGATTTTTTATCATATTCTGAATTTTCATTACTTAGAATGCATTTTTGAAAGCAAATGGATTCAAGGCCTTGAAAAAACTTAGTGAACTCACATCACATAGGTTAAAAATTTCAAACTTTAATTAAGTTTAACTGACCTATTTGACTTAGGAATTTCAGGTTGGAAGTCTTTTTGGAGTCATGTATATGTGATCCCTAAATTTTAGGGGTCCATGTTGAGTTTATTAGAGTTGTTTGAACAAGCCCTCAATGTTTGTTAGGTATCCCATTCAAATTTCCTACCCCTTCCTCTCCTCCTTCCAAAACTTTCCTTCACTCAACACATAACAATATCATGGTGGGTCTTGTTTTCTTCTTGCTTTGCTTTCTTACCCGTCAAACATTTAACTTTGCCACATGCAAATTGCACAAATCATAAGGGCAGTAGTATAGCTATGTATTCGATTCTTGTAGCACACTTGCTCTTGCTTATTCTTCCTCCCCCCTCATGTTTTTTTATCTTCCACACTTTTCCCTTCCATTTCTACTATTGCTCCATCTCACTTTAGATAAACTCCTTGACCTTTCCCTTTCTTCTTACTACACATATTTTTCTTCACTTTTGTACACTTACAATTGATATTCACTTGCAGCACCTGTTTTTCGACAGTAAAGTCATATCACCATGGAACCAACCTTGACTACCAATGCAATTACAATCTTGTTCTCTAGATCTACCGAGATGCAACAAATCCTCCAAGTCGTAGCTGTCGAAGAAATGTGCCCTGCTAGAACGAAAAACCCTCGCTACTGTGTCTCCCTTTTTGATGGTGTTCACAATCATGCAGTCTTTCTTCCTTCTTCACATGATGCACTTGCAAATTCTGGAGACTTGCAAATAGGCTTGATCATGCTCTTACAAAAATGCTCTTGCACATATGCACATCATACTATATATGTTGCGCAACGGGAATCCTACCTGATCCTCCCTAGCTTGCCTCGTGTTTTATGTCCACTTTAGAATCTATTTTCTTTTTATCGTAGTTTTCCTTCCCCTCTTCACTCACATATGCTCTTTCTTGCCGGTCACTTTCTGTCCTCGAACTTGAAATACTCCACCATTTGGCACCTTTTATCGATGATCCATCCCCTTTTATTCTCTCCGCTAAACAACTGCACCCTTGTTCCTCATCCCTTGACTCTTCCCTTTAACCAACCCCCCCAATTGAAAACGAACCTACCAACTTCACAAATTTGCTCGCTTCACCTGCATCAACTCTCCCTTTTAAGGCACTTACCCCAACTTGTAAATTTTGGTCCATCGAAGGTAGAGTTCTAGCAAAAACACCCCTTCTCCCATACACCAATGCACACAACTCCTGAAAATCCTTCAAGTTTGACATCGTCATTCAGGACAGTGACAAAATCCATGTATTTGCATTTAATGACTTGGCAGGCTCACTCCATGCCCTCATCCAACTTGGCCAAATCTACATAGTTTTTAATGGCTCCATTAAGGCCCCAAACCCTGCGTACAACCATCTTAATCGCCCTTTCAAAATCCTCCTCTTCTCCACATCAAATGTATCTCAACTTTTAGATGGTGATCAAACAATACCTTCCCATTCCTTCCATTTTGTGGCAATAAGTTCACTCAAACTTGCACCTCTCAACTCATTTGTTGATGTTATTGGTGTCGTTACCTCGACCTCTCATACCTCGATTGTTCGCAAGCGTGACGTTTCTGAGACTCCTAGACAAACTATTTCCTTTTGTGACACATCCAATAGTAGAATTGATGTCACCTTGTGGGGAGACCACTGCCACATTGAAGGTCATGCACTCTCCAAACTTCACATGGAACGTACCATCCCACTCCTTGCAATTAGAGGGGGCTGAGTTATCGAGTTCAATGGGCAGACTATCGAAAGTATCCCAATGATTTGCCTTCTCATAGATCCAGATATCCCTAAAACAAACCAACTCAAGCAATGGTTTAAAAAATAAAGTGTCAACTCTTCCTCACTGTCACTCAGCAGGAAATACACCAACACATCCAACAGGCCCATGCAAGCAAAAATGATTTCTGCCATTCTTGCATTTCCCCACACCGAAACATCTTCGTGGGTTTCCCTCTTTACTGTTGTTACAAAAATTGACTTGGATGACTTCTACTTCCTCGCATGCCCCCTCACCATTGATGGGCTTCAATGCATGAAGAGAGTTGTTCAACAAACTGACAAGACATGGCAATGCTCAAAATGTGAAGGCTCCTCCCTCGTATGTGACTATCGCTATGCCCTTCGGCTTGAATTGCTTGACCACACTGGCCAACTCAAAAATGTGGTTGCTTTCGACGATGCCGCCCATGGCCTTTTGGGCATATCTGCAAAGGACTTTTCCCTCCTTTCAAGCGAGCTAGACATTGTCCAGACCATATCCAATGGGGTCACATCACATCGATTCCTTTTCACGCTTGCTATCAAAACATACACTTTCAACAACATTGAATGCCTCTGCCCAACAATCATGCACTCTTAGGGACTACCTTACGCCTCTGTGTCTACTCTCCTCCTACAAGACCTTCAACCCACTCCCCCCCCTTTGGAAAAATATTTCCCACTGCCTATAAACATACCTTTCTCCCCTCTCCCTTGCTATTCCCCTTCTCTTCCTCTATACACTCTTTCCCTTTAACACTTTTCTTCCCATACTCCCTCCCACCTTCTCCATTGATGCCCATCCTTCATCTTTGCAAACACTTTCCCTATTATGCCCCTCCCTTTCCTAATTGCCAACTCCTTTCCCACCGTTCACTCTCATTAATCCCCACTTTCCCTTTTGCACCTTGTTGAACCCTCTTGTCTACAAATCAAACTTTACATTTTCTAAAACTCATCTTCAACAATGCTTTAGCCTTTTATACTGCTTTCTCATTACTATATGCACCCTTTCTCAAGTCTATTGGTTCTCATGAACAAATTGGAAGGCACTTCTCTTTTATCGCGTGCATACATGCTCATTTTCTCACTTGGAATGTCTCTTCTATATACATGGCCATTCGACCACATTCTTTTCACTATCCTAGTTCCTCATGTAAGCTTCTTTGCAACACACACATTATTCAAATGCACATATGAATATGAAATGCTATATATGAAAAACACTACACACCTAATGCTTCTAATTATGGTCACATGCACAAATGGGCTTCCTTTAGTCTAGGGCGAATATGCATCATGTGGTTCCTTTTACAATTACTAATAATCATTTGAACATCCCATGATGGATGAATTTACTTCGAACAAGTCTAACAATCAAACAAAACAACAATTATTCGCACTCGTCTTCATACTGCACCTTCAATTCACATTCAACACTTTGCATAATGCATACACTTTCCCTAAAAGAAACACTCACACCATATATCTACTACTGTACTTTGTAATGCAAAACAAAACACAAAATTAGAAAAACCAAAAAAAACAACCACAAACTTTAAACAGACATGGAAAAAAAATCAAACTTGTCATGAATGCTTTACTTGCCTTTGCTCCTACTTCACTTACACCTCTGATGTTGAGACAAATTTATTTTGTTTTAAATAGCTATGCAACCCACCCCATCGAATAGTGCACGAAAGGAACAACGACGACACCACTACGTACTTAACAAGGATAGAATAAATGCATGATGTCGCCTCCTCTATAAAAATCATCGATCCAACCTTCCCTCTCAAACCAACCCAAACTGAATGCCTCTTCCTCCCCAGGTTCATCTCCATCCCATAGCATCCACCCAAATTCTTCCGCTTTCCCTTCCATCTCCACTCTCCCCCCAATCAATTCCACCCGATGCCTTGTCATCACCTCCCACTTTCCATGTGCAGTCACCCCCCCATGAGGCTTCCTCTTCAATTCCAACCAATGTGCTTTTTTCACCTCCCACTTTCCATGTGCAGTCATCCCCCCATGCGGCTTCCTCTTCAACTACGCATCAATGCCCCAAGAACCATCTACATCATGCACATTGTTTCTTTCATGAAAGAATTGATGCACTTAGCCACATACAAGTCTGCTCCACTTGTTGTGAAGCTTACCCATCTATGAAGAAAAAATGCCACTGTTTTTTGTTCCTGGTGTGCCTCTAAGTGAACTATCCATCACTTCTCATCCTCAAACAACATGGACCTAGGAAACCATCCCCATGTCCTTTCTTACCTAACTCAAGTTGAAGAGATGATCATTGCCCATGTCAACCATGTTATTCAAGTAACACATGTACATGGAGGCCAATTCAAATATTTCGGGCATACTATTAGCTTCCCTCAAGATATAACTAACATTTTCACCTCCCTTCCTCGCATGCTCTTAGAAATATGCATCCTTGTTGTAATAAAACCAACAATGACCACACATCTTATCAACTCTTTGTCAGTAGATTGCGTGTTCTCGCAGCTTTGAAATTCAAGTTAGAAAATGAACCATACTACAAAGATGTCCAGCTTAAGCCACTTGCACTTTCCACTTTACCTGAATCCCCTTCAGACATGTCTTCTATGTTATGTTGTCTCTCCCCCAGCTCTCTTGGCCCCTAAGAAGCTCTCTCTAAAAATATCGACCACGAACTTCTCCACCCAAACCTACCTAACCTTCATCCATCCTCCTTTGTTGCAACTCTACCAAATTCTCACACAAAAATTAATGAGATACTTGCCTACATAGAATCCTCCAATTTCGCACCCACCCATTCACTTCAATGGCCCATTATTGACCCTGCTCTAGTCAACGAATACAACACAGAGGGCCTCTTCTCCATGGCCTTCCCCACCCTCTTCCCCAACGGAGCTACTATGATTAACCAACCAAGAATTGCAAAAGTTGATATGCAATAATATGCTTTGCATCTAATGCGTTTCCATGACAATCACTTTGGCCAACATCCTAGGTTTTGCTATTACCTATACAACCTTATCACGTGGCATCGAAGCTAGGCAGCTAATTCTATCTTCATTAAAAATGACCTTGCAAATACCTTATCATCAATTGTAGTAGACCTTTGCCTTGACCTGCAACAACTTCCGCCTTCGGCCATTCTAGACTAGATTATGCACTTTGAGTCATCCCTTCGCAAGAGTTGTTATTTTTGGACCAAGTCTAGAGGGGAGCTAAGCAACATGATCATTCAATATGGTAACCCTATCTTCTTCTTCACACTAAGTGCAGATGATACCAAATGGAATGACTTTCATATGGTTGTGCCTTCCAATCCTCCATCTAATGCATAAGAGCACTCTCGATGGAGAATCCAAAACATTGTTACAAATCCACATCGTGCATCTCAATACATCCATTTTAGATTCACAATATTCTTAGAAAAGGTTCTACTAAAAGGATTCCTTGTAAAGGATTTTTGGTGTAGGTATTGCTCTACCATTGCTTACCCTTTACTTTACTTTTTTGTTTTATTTTCCTTTCCATGCATCCCTCTTACTTTTTTACCATCTTTTTTACTAAGGTATGAATGGAAACATAGAGGCTCTGCACATGTACATGGGTTTCTATGGTTTGAATAAGCACCTGATATGGATTCCCTTGATTGGGCTAACATTGTAGACATTTGTGTGGCCAAAACATTTTTTGATACCTACATCACTGCTTGTAACCCTCAGCCTCTCCAAAACAGGACTCCTAGCCTGCATCTCTCATTTATACACGATCCATACCTCCTTGCAAAAATGACATCTTTGCATCAAATGCACTCCAATACTATGAGAAATTTTTGAAATATGTCCAAAGGCACACAACTTGTCATTCCTCTACATGTCTTCGCAAAAAAAAGAAAACTCTTGCTTACCACTATGGAGCCCCTTCGGAATTGTGTGCAACTTCTTCTCTCCAAATTGATGATTCCAGGCAAAAAACATACACTCCTACTAGAAATGACGACAAGCTAAATGTGCACAACTCTCATATGCTTGCAATTTGGAGCGCAGACCTTGAATTCCAACCGTTTTGTCATGCCATGCTATATTGAACTACATTGCAAAGCATGCGGTGAAAGGAGAGGCAAAATCTGAAAGTTACCACCAAATGCTTGCACGACTTTCACAAAGTTCCCCCCTTGACGTGCCTGCCGTGTCTATCTTCTGCAAACTCATGACCAAACTTGTTGCTGATAGGGACACTGGTACACATGAAACATATCATACGCTCCAAAAAATCTTGCTTACCCAATGCAGTCGTTCTTTTCTCTCCCTCAATGTTAAACAAAAAAATCTCCAACATGTTTCAAATAACTTGGATGCCCATCTTCCATCAACACCCTTCATCACCTCATACATGAAAAGACCTCATTCATTAGATTCATTTCCACATATTGAAGTCACATGAGACTGGTCATTCTCCACCTGCCGGAAAACATCGCCCTAGAAGAGCATTTTCCCTCCTAAAGTTGTGTGCATCGTTCCTCGGTATGTTGCAATCCTAGATAAAGATTCAACATCCTATGTAGAATTTTGCTAGAGTGAACTACTATTGTACTACCCTTTTCATAGATATCCTTTCGACATTGGGGAAACCAACGAGGCAATTGTTTCTCATTGGGAACAAATTTCCAACACGTATCAAGCATGGCATGTTCATCGAGCTCCTTTGGAACCACCGATGTCTGACTCTAATGACCCCTCCCCTAATGAAATGCACCCACATTCCCCCACCTACCAACATAGACATGGAAGAATGGAAATTCCTCTCTCAAATCCACCCACGTAACAACATCCTCATTGATGAGCTTGACATGCTTGCCCATTGTGACTTCGATGCAAACCATAATTGGGACGACTCTCTTATCCCATCGCACTTGCAAGAAACAACCATTTCCTTCATAGAATTCAACCATTCTTCCTCAACAATCCATCAACTTCCCTCTCCAAATCCATAGTCCCTTTCCTCCTTGTCCCCAAGCCAACTCATGGCATTCAATATCATTTTTTCCCACTTCTCCAATAGTAGTTCCACCACACCAATAAGGATGATCATCCGAGGAACTATTGGCACTGGAAAATATTTCCTAATTGATTACTTCAAAAATGACTTCCTATCCAACTCTGTTAATGGGAGAAACTCACTTCTCTTACTTGCTCCAACCGTGTTGCTGCATTCCATATCAATACTCTAACCATACACTTTGGCCTCCACATCCCTGTCTCCTCACACCCTCTAGAAGGTCAATCCATCCTAAACCATCAAGAACAACTCTGTCATGTCAAATACATTCTCATTGATGAAATGAGCTTCCTTGGTCCTAAAATTCTTTCTCAAATTAATGAACGTTTATGAGAAGCCTTCCCATCCAATAGAAACGCTCCATTTGGTGGCTGATCTATAATCCTCGTTGGGGACCTTGCCAATTTCCACTTGTTAAAGATACACCAATGTATGTAGGCATGTCCCATGGCAATGCTCTTTGGTGAAGCTTCGATACTGTTGTTACACTTTCCACAATTTTCCGCCAACAAGGTGTATATCCTCTGCAAGTTTTATTCCGTCAATTCCTTTCCAACCTTCACAATGAAACCCCCACATTGGATGATTGTAACCTTCTAATGATGTGCTCAAAATCCAACCTTCCATAAGACGAGCTGGCAACATTCGCCGATTCTATACACCTTTATGCAACTAATGATGCTATTGCACTCCACAATAAAAACATGTTGAAGAAATTGAACCTGCCTATTTCACGTTGTGCTACTGAGAAAAGAAAACAAATGCCCTCCTCCAACCATGAATATGAAAAACTTCCTGCACAAGTGCTTCTCTGCATTGGTCAACATGTCATTCTAACAAGAAACTTGTGGGTTGAAGCAAGCCTTGTGAATGGTTCTCTTGGGAAAGTTGTTGCTATTCATTACAAAACTGGTTCCCTCCCTCCAGAACTCCCCTCATTTTTTATTGTTGCTTTCATGCACTACAAGGGTCTAACATGGGATAGCTCCAATCCAAAATGTGTGCCCATCTCCCTCGTAACAAGGGGATCTTGAAGACAACTACCCCTGTGCACGACATGGGCCCTAACAATCCATAAATCACAAGGCGTGACACTACAAAATACAATAATCAACATTGGTAATATTTATCTACAGGAGCTTACAATTCACAACCATCTCTAGAGTTAGATCGTTGAATGATCTTTGCATCTATCCAACATTATCCTTCACCCGCTATGCACGCATGCAAGAAAATCTATATGTCCTTCGCTGGAAAAAAAAAGAAGCATTTCTTGCCTCCAGATCTGTGAATCAACCTACTTGAAGACCTTCTCTTTTTTGTTACTTTCCTTCCTTTGCATTCCACTTGAAAATGTTTAAGCCATTCTCTCAAGTTAACACCTTCAAATCTGTAAGTTTTTTTAATATATTCTATTTCTACTATACTTATAATTTCAAAATGTTTGTCATAATTTTTCCTTCTATGCTTCCCTTTCAATTAATGAATTTATACATGTTCACTTACATGATTTCCCCTTTTTTGTAGAAACAGATGGATCCACAAACTCTTTCTTATCTCTACACCTCTTACCATCAAATACATGAGCAAGATGTTTCTCTCTTGGATATATAGACTCGGTTCCTAAGTTTCCATTTTGTACCACTGTACTGACTGTGCTCAACCCTCCAATTGCTTAAAAGGATTAAAGATTTCATGCATGTCCTCATCCATGTATAAGATGAAAATAGACAACTTTACATATATTACCTTGATCGTGTCCCAAGTATAGATGTCAAGCGGTGTTGTAGATGCCACACATCACCTTGTATTTACGACTAACCATTGTCCCTATAGGCACAAACAATTTCAATCAACGCGCACTTTGATTGAAGGTCTTACAGCTTTTTTCGGCACTATGCTACATACTTCTACTTTTATAACACACAATACATGTTTTTCGTCAACTTTTACTCACTCTACATTGACTCTTATAGAATAGTACCATACTTGCATCACATTCGTACTACCTACTTTCCTATTTCCTTATCTATTTCTCATAAAATTTTCCATTCTTAAATAGAACATGTTTGTCTCCTTTTCATGTCATAGATAGCCAACAATTATAGTCTATGACTTTATATGGAAAAGAAAACAAACAATGAAATTCTTCACATTTCATCTTATACATTCTCTAACAAATGATAAAAAAAATATTAATATGTTCTCAATTTGACACCAAATAAAAATAACACACAAAAATTATATATTGTTTCTTTCCCACTTCTTAAGCTGACTCACGTGATTATGCAACTTGAAAGTGCACTCTTCTACTTCTGTTTAGTATTGTTTTAGTAGCTTGTGTCTTGTTCCTTTTCATGTGATTGCACTACAAAAAAACTCGCCTCACACCAGTATATATGGTACCCTCGACACTAATGGTTCGATTAGCAATGCCAAAAAGGTCATGGCCCACTCAATGGATCGCTTAGAAAAAAATCAATTGCTTCAATGTCATTCATTGTTAACCCTCAACTTCGTAGAAGTAATGCCTCTGCATTTTTTACAACACTCCATCCAATACAACAATGTTGTTACCAAACATGCTTGCCCTAATTGAGAATGTACCAATATATGGGAATCCAATAAAAAAAATATCATTCTTTGTAACCAACTTGCCAAGTTAAGTAAATAGGTTACTTATTATATCCCCATAATTGTTTTCCACTTGCAAACAAACTATTATGTTCATCTCTATTTCTAACCTTCGTCTAAATAATGCAATTCTTGTTGCAAATGCTTGGAATATTCATTGTCATATATATGGATGCTCTTCGGCTGCAAGTTCATGCCCACACCAGTTATATTGTTGCTTATATTCTTTACCAACAATAAACCATAAGGGTTTGAAAATTAATTCCTACTTTTCTAATCAATTTTTCATATATACCTAGTGTGTTTTCTTTATGTTCGCTTCTTCTTCTTGGAGGAGGATTCACTGAACCTTCTAGATTATTCAATAGATTTATTTGGTTTTTCTTCTGGGACATGCATATATATGGTTATTTTCTCAATCTAATATAACATCTTTAATGCAATACATAGCACATGTGTTACTTCAATCAAATGTTATAAATTGTTTGAATACTAGAGACATAATTGGTGTCATATTTAAAGTGATTAAATGCATTCTAACCAATTTAGAATTCTCAAATGAAGCCTTAAGGTTGTATAGCACAATTCTCACTTCATTTTTCCCATCACATTATATGGCATTGTCATTTCTCATGTTTTTTTCCAATGAATTGGCAGAAAGTACTAGTTTCTTTTTTGGTTGTCATCACATCCAACTCCTACAATGTTGATCTTCAAGGATTCCTTAATATCATGGGTGCAAGAATTAGAATCTTCAAGAAATTATTATAAACTTCCATCATTTTCCCCGTCAATGAAAAACACACTCATAGGGATTGCAAAAGCCATTGTAGTTTTCATATTTTCAAACAAACACTTCAAGCAACATTCTAATACTATTGTTTGCAAATTCAAAAACAACAACCTGCTAAGGTGACCTTTTAAAGAAGACTATTTGAATTTTGAAATTGAAATTTTTGGCTCCAAGTTTGTTAAGTTGACTTCCCTTCAATTCAATTTAGACCGGGGAAAAGACACACCCATTCAACCTAACAGATCACAATATAAAGACAACTCAACCACATTCTTCCACCACCAATTTGCACTTCCTCAAGGAGGCAATTTCTCAGCATCATAGCGAATATCAATAAGGACAAAAAAGAAGAAGGATTGGATCTATTTCTCTCTCACACAAAATCACATATGTGGATAGTCTCTCTCTCACTCTCTCTCTACAATTCACATTTTCTAGGAATTTTCTATTGTAAGGGCCAAAATTTATGGGTAGTTGTTGGGGGTTGAAATTTTAAAATTGTAGCAATTGCAGGAGGACCAAAATTTTGGATCAGATTAGGCAGAGTGAATTGTTGGATCAATTTGGGAGACTTGACTTGGAGGGGTTTTACCATATGTCTAAGTGACTCTCTTGTTGAACAAAATAATTTATATTTTGAAAAGGTTGTTGGGTTTTTCCCTTTGTGGGTTTTCCCATGGTAAATATAGTCTTCTCTTTGTGCATTGTGATCTCTACTGTTCTACTCTTCTTGTATGCTTGAATTTATGAATTATAATTTCTTAATGATATATTGGAATATTTAAAAGAAGATAAACATCAAAGGTAATTATCAATTTTTCAAAAATATTGTGCTAGTCTCTATTTCACTTAGAAAATCAACATGGTATGCGTGCTTTGGTGAAGAAAGGAACATTGAGATCACCCTTAAGGAAACCCTACATTGAGATCACTATTTCTTAAGTCCTTGTTGATTTGCATCCATGTCCTCTTCTATGAAATCTGAGAACAAGTTGGAAGGAGCCTCAAACTTCAGAGCTTGGAAACTTAGAATTGATCTTATTCTTACAAAGAATAAATTTTTGGATATTGTGACAGGGAATGTTGTAGAACCAACAAACACTACATGAAAGGAGAAGTTTAAGGAGGATGACATCACTTCCATGAGTCTTATTGTGGACTCCTTTAGAGATCATCTAATCCCCTATATTATAAAGCTTGATACTTCCAAAAATATGTATGATGCCCTAACTAATATATTTACTATCAAGAATGTTGGTTAATCCATGAGCTTGAAGAATGAGCTTCGTTTTGTAAGGATGATAGATGATGACACCGTGGCCTCATATTTATTAAGGATTTCACAAATAAGAGACAAAATTCAAGCAATTGGAGAAAATAGTTCTCAGAATGAACTTGTGACTACAACACCCAATGGTCTACCTAGATCATGGGATACATTTGCAACATGTATAAGTAGCTGGAAGGAAGCTCCTTCATTAGAACAACTTTGGAACTCATGTGCTCAAGAAGAATCAAGGCTTACATCAAGAGACAAAAAAGAAGAATCTTCTCAAGCAGTGGTAGCTCGCTTCAAGAATAATAAATGAAAGAAGAAGTTTGGATTTCAAAACAAGAGGTCAGGAAGAAAATCACCTCCTCCCAAAAATAAGAAGGATTTGTCAAGAATTCAATGATATGGTTGTCAGTAATTTGGACATTATAAAAAGGATTGTCCTGAATTGGATAACAACAAAAAGAGAAAGGAAAAACAACATGCCTTTGCAGTAGACATTGAAGATGAACATCCCAATAAGCCTAAGGGTGACAAATATTTATTTTGATTTTTTTCTCTAATAGGTTCTATTGCAGATTATGATGATATGTGGCTAGTGGATAATGGTGAATCAAGACACATGGTAGGATATCGTGAAAAACTATCTAGCATGATGGAAAGAAGACTATCTCAAAGGGTGGAGCTTAGTGACAATCACAACTATGCAATCAAAGGAGTTGCAAAGGCATCCATTAACCTAGAATCTGATAGCAATGTTCATCTGAACGATGTTCTATATGTTCTATTTTGAAAAAGAATCTAGCCTCTATTTCATGTTTAGAGGATAAAGGAGATAAAGTGGCCTTTGTAGATGGAAGAGTACTTGTATAGTCCAAGGGCTCTAGTATTAGATGATGTTAGGGTTATTGGGTTTTTTAAAGGAATATTGTATGGGCTTGTGATTCAACCAACTAAAGCCCCAAGTGAGTTATGGCATAGAAGATATGGTCACCTTCATTAAAAGGAATTACCTAAATTGAATCAAATAGTTTCAAGCATCCCTGAATTGCAAATAGATCATGAGGGTGTTTGTAAAGGTTGTGCTCTTGGAAAGAACATTAGAAATTTTTTTCCAAGTAGTGATAATAGATCTAAAGAAGTTTTAGATTTGATTCACTCTAATGTATGTGTTCTGATTCTTGTAAGATTGCTTGGAGGTTCATTATACTATGTAACATATATTGATGACTTCTCTTGTAAGACATGGATCTATCTCATGAAGACTATGGATGAAGTCTCCACTAAGTTTTAAGAATTCAAAGCTGAAGTGGAAAACTTGACAGGTAAGAAGGTCAAGATTTTGAGGCCCGATAATGGAGGAGAGTACACCTTGACAGAACTTGTTGTTTTCTATAAGAAAGTTAAGATTAAGAGGGAGTTGATTGTTCCCTATAATCCACAACATAATGATGTGGCTGAATGAAAAAACAATTTCATTGAAGAATTTTTCAAAGCCATGATGCATGTAACACCCCTATGTTTTGATTTTTCAGACATGTCTATTTTTAGACTTTTAAATTATTATTGGACTTAATGGCCATGGAGGCCAGGATGGAAACTACGTGATGATGTAATTATTTTTTACTTTATTGAATTAATAAATGAGTTGTTTGGAAATATTTAGGAAAGAGCACCTGAGTATTAGAGACTTCTTACCAATTTATAAAAAGTTGTTAGTGGTTAAAGTCCACATGGTGTACCTTCCCAAAATGTCTCCTAAAAATATCTAGGAGAAAGCTATTAAATCTATTCACATAATGGGAGAGAAATATTATGTTAATTACTTAGCTAGAGAGAAATGCTAAGTTGGGTGAAAAAGTGGAATAAAGCACATCGAGAGAGAAAGATGTGCTTTATAGAAAAATAAAAGATATTTTTCTTAAAATAAAACAAAAGGCATATAAAACAAAGGGATGTAGGCCCTTAAAGCAGGACGTTTCTAAGGAAAAATCTACTAGGAAGAATCTACAAGAAAAACTACTTAGGAACCAAAGAGGTTGTTGATTCCTGAAGGCAAGAAGGTTTGAGCTTGGGGGGGACTATTGGATACAGTTCATGGTTGGGTGGAACATATTATTTTCTTGAATATTCCCTAAGAATCTAATTAATGTTAGAAATATTTTTTGTTTATAGTTTATAAAATGATGTTGGAATACTTAAGAATATTGTAGTGAGAATGTAGATTGATTGTGGAATTCAGATAATCTGTTGTACATGTTACCAATTCTACATACATAGCTTAATTATTTTCTAAGCAACAAATTCAATGAGATATGTGATTACAGTAAGTCTTATATTTGGAGTCTATTAATAGTTAATGTTTTTGGAAATGAGTAGATGGATATCTAAGAAAGGATTTATCTGTATATGAAAGAATATATGCATGCGTATAAAGAATGGTCACTAAATTAACTAATTATGCCATTAGACACAAGTGATATTATATGATGAATTAAGGTCTACATTGGAGAACGAGATAAAGTGTACACACATAGTTAAATTATCTCCTATTAGATAAATGAGGGCTAGTAGGTTATAAACTTTGAACTGTTTAGAGGTATAATAATTAAATGAACTCTAGTAGAAGCATTATTTTATAGAAATGCAAGAGTAGAAGTTTAGGATAGATCATATAGTTGGTTATACTATATAATATTGAATTGAAGCCAAGTATATATATATATCAAAAGGTTTGTCTTTTCCATCTATCATTGGGATGCTTGCTTAATGAAAGAAAATTAGTTGTGTAGATAAGACTCCCTGGAAAAATTCTTGTACTTATACAAGAATACTTGTAAATTTGGATGTATACTACAAATCGAAAGGAATTAAAGTGAATTCTTGTAAACATGTGTTAGGTTGTTTAAAGCCACACATAATCTCATTGAAGAACTATGAATAAAATGTTTGTATGATGAAAATTAAATTACCTTTTTGGGTAAGGAAACATGGAATACTTAATGTATTCCTATGAACTAAATAAATTTGGGATAAAACTCTCTATGAACTAAATAAATTTATTATTGTATTTGTGAGTTTGTAGAATGGAGGGTTTGTTTGTTAGAGGAATAGTATGTTTATGCTTAGCATTTTTAAAATGAGGGTAATTTCCTAATTTCTTCTATAGGAAAGTACTATCAAAAGAATACTTTGAATATTATATAGAACCAATAAAACCAATGATTGGGTTTAATGATTAAACTAGATAGTGTTCCTTAGTAAATTTCATTAAATATTCCACATACAAAAGATAAAATCATGGAAGACTTCATGATCAAGTCCTTTATACGATATTACAAAAGAGTTAATAAACCAAATCTACAGAAAACAACTGTAACCGAGGAGTAATAAAATCACATGGATAGAGTAATAATAATATATTAAATTAGTAATAGTTCTAAATTTAAATGAGCAAAAAGGAAAGCCAACATTTGATTCTAGTTGAACAAGAAATTTCTAGAAAAATACATTGTAATAGAGAACTTCACCAATGTGTAATATATGTATAACTTGTGAAATAACATGTATAATATTAAACATGGTGAGTAGAGTAAAGGCAAGATCCATTTCGATATATCCAAAAATATACACTTAGTACTGTTACAAGTATACGTTTAACACAGATTTGAAAGAAGACTATTATAAAATGAATAAATAGAGCAGTAACGATTACATAGGCAAATAGAAAAAATATATATAAGGTGAGTTTATGGCTCGCTGAGGCACATGACCAAATTTACAATGTATAACCCTATAAGGTTGAAATATAATAAAATAAAGAAACCCAAAAATCAAATCATAGAACAACACCATGGAAACTTCAGGAAGAGTCGAGTAATTAAAGGATGTTGACTTGTAGGACCACATAGTCAAAAATTTACTTCATAATGGGTCAAACATCTTGGTGTGAATTAACCAAATCAACTAGCCGAATTGAACACCACACATATAGCCAAATTTATCTAGAATAGGTTGAGACTTTGGACTCTTGTTATTCATATTTAAATGAATGAAGAAGTATTAAACAAAAGGAAAGATACAGGGTATTAAGAATGGCAACATCTTCTTTCCATAACTACGAGTAACGACAAACATGAATGATAATATAAAATGGCAGGATACCAATTATTCAAAAGAAATAAATTGAATAAAAATAAATCCACTGTATAAATTTTCTATGTTATAGAAAGATTCAACCATTTGAACAATTCTAGGATTGTTTAAAAAAACCCTAAGGGAAAAAGCCAAAACAAAAGCAACCATATTAAGGGGATCATGTAGCCTTAGCTAGGAATCGTTGTGGCTTAATGTGGCCTTGAAACTTATTGTCACTGTGAAAAACGCCCTCCAAAATTTTGCATATAGTCAAATTTTGGAGCTTATAGTGGATCTTGTGGTCGGTCATTCCATAGTCACTTCTTGATCAACTGATTCTTTTAAGATGCCTTCTTGGATCAAAAGTGTTGGAGTTACTTGCTCAAACATTCTCAGCCCACAACAAGTTCATGTGTGCGTTCTTTTACGCAAGCTTGGACAAGCATAGCAAGTTCAATCAAGATTTTTCATGTACGATGTCTAATCCATGTCAACAGTCAATGTGCACTCACAATGATAATTTCTAACATTATATCTGTGTTTGTACTTCTATTTCGGTGAGTTTTGCAAACTATCGCTCCCATGCACCTTTATTTTTGCAAGTTTCAATTTCATGTATTTGGTTGTCGCTTTCACTTTCTTCCACTCTAACTAATGTTGCTTTCATGTTATCTTTACTTTGGCATGTGTTACTTTCACTATCGTTTACATATTGCAAGAGTTGTTCACACTTTAACAATCATCATCTTTTTTGCATGTTAGCTATCGTATGATGTATGGATGCCTGTTCTGGTGGTTTCAAGGGGTTATCTGTATGTGAATTATTTGATCTAATCATTTAAACATATGTCACACTCATTCACAAAGTTTTAAGCACTGTCGCACAAGTGCCATCACAGTTGTCACAAAGTGTATCTTAAGTGTCGCACTTTTCATAATTGGTCATAAAGTTGTCTCACGAAGGGAACTAAATTTTTCATGTGTCTTGGGTGATCTATGTTACTATGTCATCAAGTATTCTAAGTGTGAGGTCACAATCCAAGTCTTATCGCTATTCACATCAGTCTAACCGGTCTTACACTTAGTCATTTATTAGTCTTTTCAACCAAGCAACTTGACTTCACCAGGCCTCCCTAAACTATGCACTACATGGTTTCAATCCTCTATCTATGACCTGGCCCCTTGTCCTACGCGATGTGAAGTTCCTATCTCCTAGGACTACTACACTGCGTAGTTTTTGTGCTCAAACTCTAGTATTGACCTCCAGAATTGCACAATCCTTTTTCCCAACCTGGCCCTAATTATGCACTACGCAATCAAAAGCCATAAGCTCATTCCTTGAGCTTCTAAAGTGCGCAGTTGCATAATAGCCCAACCTCCCCTATTTCCTAGAACTGCGCAATCTATTCACTTAGTGTCCATCCCCTCAGCCCACCGCTTTGGCTCCCAGAACTACGCAATTTTCTCCCTCAATCTAGCCTGAACAGTGCACTACGCAGTCTCAAGGCTTAAGCCTCAACCCTTAGCTCTTTAACTGTGCAATTGTGCAGTCAGCTGGGCTCATCTGTCGTCCAAAATTATGCAATAGGCTGATCTAGTGCATATCCCCTCAACCTATCATCCCGAGCTCTATAGAAATTCCTTGTATATTCAAACTACAAATTGTAATATCCTAAAAAATTGACTTGAATCTACTCTAGTCATCAATGGAAATAATAAACGATCGATGAAATCATGAAGCATATAAGAGAAAGAACTCAATCACACATAACACAATATTTTTTTGGGGAAAGCCAAAACTAAAAACACCTGATATCTATATATTGCATTAATTATAAAATATGAGAAGATTACAATGCTTTTCTCAAGTCCGAGCAACCTCTACACTATCTCAATCTATCTCACTACTTCACAAACAAGATCCAGCCAATACTTAGCCAAATCTATTGTCTTCCAAGCTCTTATTTCCTTGCGTAGTTTCCTAGGGAATTAACCCATATTTAATTGGGAAATTCATCAATTATGAATTGTGCATTACTCATAATCCTTCCTCTGATTGCATGTACCACCTGTACAATTTAGATGATTATACAACTGATAGTACATTGTCCTTGAACTCCAATCTCAACTAGGTCTTTCTTTGTTCTGACATGCATGAGTTAATTATGAGTGAATATTCAGTTCACTAGTTGATCAGTGTTGGCTACACACCACTACTGCAAGTTACACCCCACTACTAGATCTCCTACTAATTCCTCCATCAGTTGGAACTAGTTTAACTGAATTTAACTAAGTTAAACCGAATTAAATAATTACAACTCAAAATAAACTCAACCACAGCTCCTAAAAAGTAGGAAACACTCCACATGAATCAAGTTAGTCCCTCAACTCGAATTAACTGAGCCAACTTAGTCAAATTAGCTTATTTAACTATTACAAGTTGTCATGAGATGTGGAATTACAATTTAATTCCTAATTTAATTCAAGGAAAAAATTAAATTAGGATTTCCTTGTTTCGTTTTCAACACACCCTCTCAACAAGAAAGGGATTATCTACTACCCCAATCCTGCCTCTATGAAAATCAAAATTTTATCATGATAATTCCTTTGTCAAAATATCTACATCATGTTCCTCTATAGGAATGTACTCCAACAACATGATTCTCCTCTTCACACAATCTCCTAGATGGTGATACTAGATTTCGATATGTTTGGACCAATCATGAAAAACTAGATTCTCAGAGAGTTTGATACAACTTTGATTGCCACAGTAAATCATTGTAGGATCCATCTGCTGACCAAATAACCCAACAAGGATCTTCTTCATCTAGACAGCCTCACAAGTTTCTTGACTAGCAACCATGTACTCTGCTCTGTTGAATTGAGTACAACTAATCTATGCTTCCTCTTGTACCAAGAAAATGTTGTTGATCCAATACTGAAGATTCCCCCTGATGTGCTCTTCCTGTTAGATGGACTCCTACCTAATCTGAATATGTGAAAGCTTCATTCCCTTTATATGTTTGTACCAAACTGAGTGGTGCTTTTGAGGTATCTCAACACATGTTTAACTACCTTCCAATAAATTTTGGTTGTCTTAACCATGGATTGAATAAGATGGTTAACTGCAAAACACATGTCCCATCGTGTGTTCACCAAAAACATAAGTGAACCCACAAGTTGTCTATAAATAGTAGCCTTCACTACTTCACCTGAAGTGGCTTCTTCCTTCCTCCAATTACCTGCTAGAGGAGTATCCATGGGTTTTTTTCTCTCCATGTGGAAGTTCCTCAGTATCTCGTTGGCATACTTTCCATGAGAGACAAAAAATTCCCCATTTCCTTACCATACTTCCATACCATGAAAGTAATGCATGAGCCTTAGGTCCTTTATCTCGAACTCTCTTGCAAGATCATCTTTGCAAGATTTTATCAACTTCTCATCACCTGTTAGAATAAAATCATTGATATCTAATACTATAATAAAAAAAAAATATCTTCAACCACAATACAGTAAAGGTTCGCATTTGCTTCAATTTTGATGAAGCCCAACCTGGTGAAATAGTTGTCAAACCTAGTGCACCAAGCATGAGGTGCTTGTTTTAGTACATATAATGCTCACTTGAGTCTACACACATGCGACTCTTTGTTGGAGGTCTCAAATCCTTCTGGTTTCTCAATATACACCTCTTCATTAATCATATTGTTGAGGAATGTTGTCTTCACATCCATTTGATGTATCTTCCATCCCATCTGCACTAACAATGCTAGAATAGATATGATTGAAGAATACATTTCTACTAGAGAAAAGGTCTCCTTATAATCAATTACCTCTACTTGAGAGAATCCTCTGGCTACAAATCTGGCCTCGTGTTTCTCCACACTTGCGTCTACTGCTTTCTTTACCTTGTAAAGCCATCTAGAACTCACTACTAACTTTTCTATTGGTCTTGGGACAACTTCCCAAACATTGTTTCTGATAATGGAGCCATACTCCTCAACCACGACATCAACCCATACTGATTGTTGCATTGCTTCCTCAAATGAGGATGACTTAATTTCTACACTCTCGCTCATTAGATTCATGTAGCCCATGTACCGATCTGGTGACCTCCTCTTCCTGTGTTGTGATGTGGGTGATCCCACATTCTTTCTAGCATCATACATCAATTTATTAGCCTCTCTGGTGTGCTTCCTTCCATCTCTGGAAGTCTTTGCATGAGTGGGTTATTCCACTCTCTACTCCTCTACTTGTGGATGCTCCACATCATCCTGAGGTTTCTCCTTTGGAGCTAAAAGATCCTCATCTTCATGTAGCTAAAGCTCCCTCTCAAGAGAACATCTCATGGCCTTCTCTTCATCTAACTTCACATATCTACAAACCATTTTCATACTGTTGCATGGCAGGCACACATGATAGTTGTGAGGCGTATCAATGTACCCCACAAATATGCCCAACTCATTTGTTGGCTCTCGATTTTTCCGTGCATCCTTAGTAACATGACAGTAGATTGATGAACCAAAGATCCTAAAGTGTGCCACATCTGGTTTCTTGCCTGAAAAATATTCTTCTGGTGTAATCATTGCGAGAATTCAATGAGGACATTTGTTCTACAAATAAAAAATTGTATTGCATTCTTCAACCCACAAGTGCAACGGTAGGCCCTTATCATGTAAAATAACCTGTTATTCTCCCACAATATTTATGTTCTTCCTTTCAGCCACCCCATTCTGCTCTAGATTATGAGGTCCTATTAATTCCCATCGAATGCCTTCTGGTGCACATAAGTTCTTGAATTCATTCAACACATATTATCCATTGTTATTGCTTCTGAGAGCTTTAACTTTCCTACAAGTATCTTTCTTGACAAGTTCTTTAAATTCACAAAATTTTGGCAAACGTCTAATCTTTCTTTTGCATGAAGAAAATCCAGAACTTACGAGAAAAATCAACAACAAATATTACATAATACTTATGCTTGTTCGTGGATGCTATCGAGAACGATCCACACACATCTAAGTGATATCGATCAAGGATCGCTTGTGCTTGAATGTCTTTGTCATGAAAGGAATATTTTGTGTACTTACCCAATGTACACTCTTTGCATGTGTCTCTCTACTCTAGTGTACCCTTGGGAAGTCCTGTTGAATCTTTTTGCATGATCTTCAAAACTTCGTGGTGTAAGTGATCCAATATTCTATGCCAAGACTCACTGATATCTCGTCTCTATACCTTCTCTGCTTTAGTGCTAAAAGAAGTGTAGTCTTATACATCCAATTTGTAGAGTTTCTTCACCTGAACCCTTATCCACTTCACCTATCCTGAGACTATGTGATGAAGGAAAGCCTTTCTCTTACTAAATATCACATTGTAGCCACGGTCCTCCAACATGGAAATTGAAACCAAATTCTTCTTTAAACCTGGAACATACTTGGCATATTTTAATGTGAGAGGGGAACCAAACTCCCTATGAAAGGTAACAATACTAATTTCATTCACGTTATATACCTCCCATCATCTCCCATCTCCATGTGCATCTGGAGGTCCTTCTCCTCCAAGTCACTAAAGAACTCTTTGTTTTCGGTCATATGGAATGAGGCTCAATTATCCAGGTACCACACACTATCCATAACTGATGTCACCATGCAAGTGATGAGGGTGAAATCCAACTCAAATTTTGAAGCAAGAGATTCACCTGCCACTCCTTCTGAGGGCTTCTTACTAGCCTTCTTATGTAGACACTTTGTAGCATAGTGTCCCAGATCTTGACAATGAAAACATTTAATCTTCAACATGTCCTTCTTCTTTCTTCCCTAACTAGAATCTGATTTGGAATGGGATGAATTCCACTTTCCTATCTTCACCTTTCCATATAAGGCAAAGTTCTTCTCATCATCATACTTGGATGAGGATCCATCTCTGGTGTTTCACTAAATCTCTTCTTGTACCAAGTCGGATCACAATCGCTCCCACTCCGATAGCTTCTCCCTCTCATTAACTGATTCTTGGTAGTTGTGCAAGTTCTTAGGAAGGCCTAGAAGTGTCAGACTTATCATATCGTCTTCAATAACTATAACACTAACACTTCCATGCTCATCTCAACATTGGGTGAACTTGGTTAAGTACTTTGGTATTGTGTCACTCTTCTCCATCTTGATTTTTTTGAGCTTGTCCTTCATTGCCAGCTTCATGAGGTCATTGTTATTTTGAAACAGGTATGTCAAGTCCTTCCACATTACAAATGGAGTTTCCTTACCATGTAGGTTTGAGACAATATGATATTGAACTCCTTCTAGGATAATCCTTCTCACCTTTGCCACACATTTTCTCCACTCTGCCATATCTTGAGCATCAACTAGCTTAGGAATATCTTTGTTTATGAATTCCTTAAGCTCATTGTCTTCCAGTACTACCTCCATCCTGTCTTTCATAGAGTTCAAAATACCCTCAAGGGCATATTTGAGTCTTAATATGTAGAACAACATCTTGCTGGCTCTAACGTATGATACTGCAAATTCAATTTCTCCTGCAAAATACAAACTCATATTCTCCTCTTCTACAGTTATTTCAGCTCTCATACCATGTAGAAATTTCTTGTAGATTCAAACTGCAGATTGTAATATGCTAAAAAATTGACTTGAATATACTCTACTCATTAGTGGAAAAAATAAAGAATCGATGAAATCATGAATCATAAAAGAGAAAGAATTCAATCACACATAACACAATCATTTTCTAGGGAAATCCATAGCTAAAAACCCCTGCTATCTGTATATTGCATTAATCAGAAAATATGAGAAGATTAGAATTATTTTCTCAAGCCTGAGAAACCTATGCACTATCTCAATCTATCTTACTTCTTCACAAATAAACTCCAACCAATATTTATCCAAATTTGTTTCCTACCAAGCTCCTATTTCCTTGCGCAGTTTCCTAGGGATTAGCCCATATTTAATTGGGAAATCCCTTAATTATGAATTACGTATTCCTCATAATCATTCCTCTCATTGCATGCACCACCTGTATAATTCAGATGATTATACAACTGATAGTACGTTGTCCCTAAAATCCAATATCAACTAGGTCTTTCTCTGGCCTAACATGCACGAGTTAATTATTAGTGAATCTTCAATTTACTGGTTGATCAATATTGGTTACACCCCACTACTAGATCTCCCACTAATTCCTCCATCAGTTGGAAATAGTTTAACTGAATTTAACTCAATTAAACTGAATTAAATAATTACAACTCAAAATAAACTCTACAAGGGCTCCTGAAAATTAGGAGACACTCTTCATGACTCAAGTTAGACCCTCAACTCAAATTAACTGAGCCAACTAAGTAAAATTAACTTAGTTAACTATTACTAGTTGTCTTGAGATGTGGAATTACGATTTAATTCAAGGAAAAATTTAAATTAGGATTTTCTTGTTTCATTTTCAACAATCTCCTAGACTGTGTAGTTTTCTTCCTCATCCTAGCCTGAACTGCACACTATGAAATCTCAAGGATCAAGATTCACCCTTGACTTCCTAAGTTGTGCAATTGTACAGTTACTGATCCTATTTCCCAACTTGTCACACGGTTTCGTCTTAGTCAGTGGATCAATGTGCACTATCTTATACTAGGGGTTTATTGGACTGATGTCATCTTGTCATGACTAAATTGCATATGTAGGAATTCTATCATGCTATGGTAAGATGATAAAAATGGATATGGAAAAGGAGGACATGCTATAACACACATATGGAGCTAAAGATATAATATGATTAGCAAGCGAGAAAACGAAGGAACATTGAACTCTAACATAAGATGAAGATCACGATCACATGGAGGAATTCTCATCTTGAAGTTATAAGGAGGAGGAAGAAGAAGAACATGTACCATCTATTTAAGAAGAAAAAAAGAATGAAGCAGAAAGAAAGACAACTTGGCATTGTCACATCATCATGCAGTCCATGTCATCAATTTCATGTCACAAGTCATCATATGCCACACCATTATTGTGGATTATGTAATTACCTATTCAAAATGTATTGTAAAGTGGAAGTCCAAACGACACACATGTACTATGAAGAGACATGTAACTAAAAATTCATAGGAAGTCAAAAAGTCATGAGGGTAGTCAAAGAGTCACACGAAGGGTGAAGCATCACCCCTTGGTTATATATACACCCTCATTGTATGAGCCATTGACTTTTCACCTTGGCTCATCCTACAAGACATTAGAGAGACAAACTAGTTCTTTTAAGGAGAAAGGAGTGTCTCTAGTGCTTCACTATTGGAGATAGTGGTGTTCATTGTATACATGTGTCTTGGAACTTTTACTTAATATGAGAAGCTGTATGGGCCAACACGTTCTTCATGCATGGATTATGGATATTTGTAAGACTATCTTGTGAATGTTTGTAATTCATGTTTGTTTCATCTATGCTAAAGTAGTTGAACTATTTCAGTTATTTTGGTACTTATCATATTAAGAATGTGTTGTAATTGCTATTATCGTTGTCACATCCTCATGGACTATTTCGCTAGATATCAGATAGATCTTCCTTCTTACATTTGTTGCAATGACTATCACATCTCTATGGACTATTCCACTTGATGTTGTACGGATCCTTCTTGTCATGTGTGTATCTACTAGGGTGGTACTACTACCTCTCTCTTAGAGTCTCACTTCTCCTCCCCTCCACAGTGAAAGAAATTTGACACATATACAATCAAGCACTCACCGGACACACCCCCTTGATTTTTGAAGGTGCATTTGCACTCCTCTCTCTTGTTGACAATTAGATCAAAGGCATATCTTTAAGATATATGGAAACCAGGCCAATATTCTGGATGGGGCTCCTACTCAAAATGGTGTGAAGTTTAATTGGGACTTCACATCAAGGGGACCCCTTGGTTCATGGATTCCCAGCAGCGTCAACAATGGTGCTAGAAGGAGGGTTAGATGACAAGATGAGCCCATTGAATCTAGTTTGAACCTCTTATCTAAAATGGTTCATCCTCAAATATTACTCGCAGGGTGTTTCTCTAATTTTTCCATTTATCAATTTTCAATCCTCGATGAGCCTCTCTATCACTTGTCCTATTTACAGTTTGATGGTGAGGATGGAACATCCATAACCAAGCACATTTTTTATTTTCTTAAATTTTGTGAATGTTACAAAATCAATGATGAATATTTTTCTTGTGCACTTTTCTTCCTCACCCTTGAAGGTCATGTTAGTCGATTGTGCCATACCTTGCCAACTGCTTCCATCCATTCCCTTCATCATTCCCTCAGGGATCTTCATCAATCCTTTGATAGTTATAATTACTGAGATGTTTGTAAAAGAATCAATCTCTTAAAAATAAATCCTAATGAATCAGTTGAGGATTTTTCTGATCGATTCCTTCACCTTTGTTGTGAAATTTCTGAAGAAGATGTGAATCAGGATTTCTTTAAACAAGAGTTTGAGGGCTTGGTTCTTATCGCTTTACAAGATGAACATGAACCCCATGATTTTCCTACTTCCCCAACTCTTTTGAATCATGAGATACCTATAATTTCATAGGAGGAATTTACTACTCATTTTGTTCTTTTTCCTCCTCCTTTTCCAGTCCCGATATGGGTTCCTCCTTATGGTGATTGTGAAGTTGGGAAGTTTGCAAATCAAATTCCTAATCCATCTTCTCATTCTTCTTCTACTTTTCACTATTCAGATTCAATGGAGGAAATTACAGAATGGCTCATGAAGCCCATGGTGAAGACTAACTCCTCCATTCCACAAGATGATGTTACTATTCATAATTCTAGTGTCGAATGTGATCTAGATTTCTATTATACTTCATCATCTGCATGCCATGACTCTTTGTACCATGATCCGCTCAATCAATCTTCTCCACTAGTTAGTTTTTCACACTCTCTTGATTTTCAAGTTACTAGTTCAAATTCTGATCAGATACAAGGCAACCACATTACATAGGTAGAGGAGCAGGAAGGTGAAGATGATTTCAATATTTCTTCTCTTTTTCAAAATCCTCCATGTCAAAACAATGTGATTCCATTCTTGGATGATTCTCAATCTACTAACCTTGGTAGTGAATCAAATGCAATCAATTCTTTTAATCAATCTATAGCCTTGGGAAACAATCATTCCAATGATGATGACTTTATTGATGTATGCAATCACAAATGCCCAGGTATATCAGCTGATCTTTTGGTTTCTCATGAAGATTTTACTTTAGATCCAAAATATGATTCGGTCAAAAAAGATGTGCTTATCAAAATTTCCTCTTCATCTCACTATCCCTTGTGCTCTACCTTCTACGATGCATGTAGTTGTGATGGAGATACTCCATGCTTTTTAAGTTCTTCATCCAATGAGCTATCTTTTGAATTGACACAAGGCAGTGAGATTATCCATAATGCAAATGAAAACAATTGAATGATTGAGTACTCTTTCCATCCCTCATCGTCTCTTCTCTTGCATTAATACAACTCTTCAAATCATCTTGCTCATGAAATTTCCCTGATTCATTCATTTTTTGTGATCAAAATAATCTTTCAACTTGAGTAATCTGGTTTTTGAAGTTGAAAAATATTGTAAAATCAGTAACAAAGATGGTTTCCATCCGGAAAGTAGTGGCTTTTTTGAAACCAGTGCTAGAAACTATCCTCAAACCATGCATGATCTCGTTCAATCTTCAAAATTTGATTTTACAATCCTGGAAAGTTCCGGGACCTGCCAGGGAGTCGAGGAACTTCAACTTTCATTGATGGTTATGTCAGGATCTTGTCACTTTGGTAAGCCCCCTGAACTAATGCAAATCTGGTTATTCCCTTACAATCCTTCTCTTTCCATGGTTTCACTTGATGAAAATTTGTTTTTGAAAAATATTTGGTATTTCAGGTATGATCTTTCAAAATTTTCAAGATTTTACTTATGACCGGATTCAATAACCTTCTTCAGTTCATTCATCTTCATGCAAATCTCTGACATAAAACTCAAGTTTTGAATGGGTATCTCTCATAGTGTCATGGAATTGTGAAGTTAATCATTCCAAGGACTATCATTAGCTGAAGGAATCATGCTTACCAAATTCATTGCTTAATAATAAGATCCTAGTTCTTCTTGCAAATGTTATATTACAAATAATTCCCTTCATCGCACTTGAAATCCTTGAGTGATAATGAATGCACAAGTTATCGCATGAATCAAGTTCTTCTTCGTTCACCATGCCCCGACTAGTCTCGTGTATTTGTTGTGCTAGCATCCCTTTTAAATTCTTTTGATGATTACCATGCTTGTATAATTTGTCACTAGTTATAAGAAAAAGGTTTGTCACATTTTTCTTGCAAGGAACTTGGTTTGATTGTTCAGAGCATTCATAGAGCTCTCCAAATTGATTTATTTTTATTAATTACAAACTAGGAATCTGATGCTTTAATCAACCCATCTGATCATTATTTTGTCTCTAATGACTGTCATTCAACCTACAATTTTCCCATCAACACATCTAATGATATTTGTTTTACATCCTTCGATCTTGATCATTCAACATATCACTATTCATATTTTTGTAGAGCGGTTGAGGCACTTCAACCTTCAATGATGTCTTGTTAGGTCCTAATTGTCTCAACATGAATGACGAATATGATAAAATCCATTTTCCCTCACAATATTCTCATCATAATCCTGTGCCTTTAACTGAAAATTTATCTTTTCAAAGATCTCAATATTTTGAAGAGCATTGTCACGAATTTTATGATCCAATCACTGAATGGTTGGAACACTCTTACCTGGTAAGATCTGTCACAAATAACAAGTTGCAATATTTCCTCACAGTTGCTAAGAAGTTTGGTGCAGATGGAGACACATTCGCAAGAATCTTCTGAGGTTTTTCTGATTATGCTTTCCGTCAGAGAGGTAAGAATGCAAATTGGATGAAAGTAGTGGTTGTGACACATCTTTCTGCCCACAGGAAAGATATTCAATTTTTTGTGCAAGTTATTCAAGTTTTTATCTTTTCTATTGCACATTACTTTATATATGTTTTAATTGTTCATATATTTGTGAATTTAGGTCGGGAGAAACTATGGTGGATTCACTGGAAATTTCATTATACGTGACCCCATCCTTCTAGTTGTTAGGTTAGGAGTAGGACTAGCTACATTCTACATTTCCCTCTCTTGCATTAAGCTCGTGCTTATTCTCTTTAGTCTCTCTTGTCTTTCTTACCTTTTGTCTTGCATTATGCTTTGCTTTAGCTTCTTTTACTTGTGCTTTGGTTTCGTTTTCTTGTTGTGTTGTGTCTTTTCACTTTTGTTCCATTAATAAGACCTTGCATGAAGATGATTTGTTGGATCAAAAGGGAAGGTGGAAAAATATAAAAGGACTTTGTAACACCACAACATTTGGCTAACTTTCTATCCTTCTTCCTTGTCTTGGTTACATATTTTGGTCGTTGATGTTCCGATAGAAAATAATATCCTTGTGTTAAGAAAACCTTATGCTGAGCCATGATCCCCATGTCTATTATGGAAACCTCGTGCCTGCACATGGTTTTATGTTTCAGCGTTTTCAAGCTTATCCAATCAAGTAGAGAAGGAAAATGGGAAAATCTAAATGAGAAAACTAATATCAAAGGTATTATATATGCTTATCTGAAGGGACAACCTCTCTTAATCTCAATAAGTCAGGATCCCTCTTCCATCCATAAATAAATAATCGTTGATGTACAATACTCTTTAAATAAGTAAATAAAGGTGAAATAAGAGAAAGGATTCCTACACAAAGAGGTGAAGCAAGCAACTATGTCGAGGTATTTTCCAGGCTTGCTGGTAGAAAAACAATGTTTGTGTTCCTGTAATGACTTCGTTGAGGTATTGTCCAGGCCTACTGGCAGCAGACTAACACCAAAGATGAAAATATATACTAGGGAAATCTAAAGCTTGAGAACTTCATTACCCTATACTGATTGAAAACATTGTGTGGTCGTTGACCTTTTGTTTGTGTTTAACTGAGTAAAGAAATGAAGGGGACTTTTTTTATGTATGGGGTAAGTGTGGAAGCCATCATAATATGAATGATGAATCAATACTTCTTGAAGAACTAGACCCTACACAAAAGAATTGACTAAGGCAGAGAAGCTGAAGTTATACCAGTGTGTCACCAAGTGTTGTCGCTGAGACAAACACCCTACAAAAGTTTGCATGCATTCAAATTTTGGATCCTATTGTGGATCTTGTGATCAGTCATTCCATAGTCACTTCCTAGTGAGCTAATTATTTTAATCTACCTTCTTAGATCATAATTGTCGAATTTACTTTCTCAAACATGCTCCATCCATAACAAGTTCATAAGCGCATTATTTTATGCAAGCTTGGACAAGCATAGTACATTCCATCAAGACTATGAATGTGTGATGTCCAATCCATGTCGACATTCAGTGTGCACTGACAAAAATAATTCTCACATTATAGTTGTGTGTGTACTTCTATTTTAGTGAGTTTTACAAACTATCATTCCCATGCACCTTTTTTTTTACGAGTGTCACTTTCATGTTTCCGGCTGTCACTTTCACTTAATTTCACTCTAACTAATGTCATTTTCATGTTATCTTTTCTTTGGCATGTGTTACTTTCACTTTCGTTCACATATCACAAGAGTCATTCACACTTTAGAAATCTTCGTTGTTTATGTATGTTAGCTATTGCGCAATGTATGGATGTCTGTTCTGGTGGTTTCAAGGGGTTATATCTGTGTGAATAGTTGGTATAACCATGTAAACACCTGTCGCACTCATTATCAAAGTTTTAAGCATTGTCGCACAAGTGTTGTCACAATCCTCACAAAGTTTGTCTTAAGTGTCACACTTGTCGTAACTGGTCATAAATTTGTCGCACGGAGGGAAATACATTTTTCATGTGTCCTGGGTGATCTATGTTGTTGTGTTTTCAAGTATTCTAAGTGTGAGATCATGGTCGAAGTCTTATCACTGTTCACATCAGTCTAACTAGTCTTACACTTAGCCATTTCTAAAAGGTCTTCCCCACCAAGCAACTTGGCTTCACCCAACCTCCCTGAACTAAAAATTGTGCAATTTCAGTCCTCTAGCTGTGACCTTTTCCCTTGGCACTTTGCAATGCGTAGTTCCTATCTCCCAGGAATGTTGCACTACACAATTTCTATTCTCAAGCTCCAATTGACTTCCAGAATTGCACAATCCTTTCTCCCAACTTGGAGCTAACTGTGCATTGCACAATCACAAGCCACAAGATCATTCCGTAAGCTTATGAAATGTGTAGTTGTGGAATATCTGAGTCTCCCTTGTCTCTCAGAACTTTGCAGTGTGCTCACTCAGTTTCTATCCCCTAAGCCTACCTCTCTGGCCCCCTAAATTGCACAGTTTTCTCCCTCAGTCCAGACTGAGCTGTGCACAACATAGTCTCAGGGCTCAAGCCTCATCCCTGAGCTCTTGAATTGTACAATTGTGAAATCACTTGGGCTCATCTGTCCTCCATAAATGCACAACAGGATGATCTAGTGCCTATCACCTTAGGCTATAATCCTAAGCTCCCAGCTGTGCAATTTTCTTCCTCAGCCCAGCCTAAACTACGCATTGCATAGTCTCAAGGCTCGAGCTTCACCCTTACTACCTGAGCTATGCAATTTCATAGTTACTAAGCATCATTCCCAGCCTGCCACCTGGTTCTGGCTCAGTCAGTGGAACAATGTGCACCATCTGATGTTGTCTTGTCATAAGTGAATTGAAAATGTAGGAACCTTATTATGTTATGCCAAGATGATGAAGAAGGAGATGGAGAAGGAGGACATGCTAGAAGAAACATATGGAGATGAATATATAATATGATTAGCAGGCGAGAAGACGAAGGAACATCAAACTCTAACATAAGATGAACATAAAGATCACATGGAAGACTCCTCATCTTCAAGTCATAAGGAGGAGGAAGAAGAAGAACGTGTACCATCTTTCAAGAAGCCACAAAGAAAGAAGCAAAAGAAGGAAAAAATGGCAATATCACATCATCATGCAGTCCATGTCATCAGTGTCATATCATGTCCTGTCACAAGTCATCATATGCCACATCATTATTTTGGATTATGTAATTACCTATTTGAAATCTATTGTAAAGTGGAAGTCCAAATGAAAAACATGGAATAGCAAGAGTCATGTAACTCATGAGGGTAGTCAAAGATTCAAACAGTCATGAGGGTAGTCAAAGATTCACAAGGAGGGTGAAGCATCACCCCTTGGTTATATATACACACTCATTGTATGAGCAATGGAATTTTCACCTTGGCTCCTCCCACAAGGCATTAGAGAGACAAATTGGTTCTTTTGAGGAGTAAGGAGTGGTTCCAATGCTCCACTATTGGAGCTAGTGGTTTTCATTGTATACATGTGTCTTTGAACTTTTACTTAATATGAGAAGCCCTATGGGCCAACACATTCTTCATGCATGGATTATGGATATTTGTAAGACTATTTTGTGAATTCTTGTAATTCATGTTTTCTTTCTTCTATACTGAAGCAGTTGAACTATTTCAATTATTTTGGTACTTATCATATTGAGAATGTGTTGTAATTTCTATTATCATCCTCGTGGACTATTCTGTTGGAAATTAAACTAGTAATCTGATGACTCTCTATGGTACCTCAGAGGAACTACCCAGTTTGGACTATGGTACAGGTGTACAGAGGAAGTGAAGTTGTATGGCTTCACAGATGAAAATTGAGTGGGATTCCATTAGACTGAAAGAATACATCAGGTGGAATTTTCAGTGTTGGGTCTGCACTAGTTTCCTGGTACAATAGGAAGCAAGGATATGTGGTACTCAACTCAGTAGAAGTAGAATGCATGGATGCAAGTCAAGGAACATGTGAGGCGATTTGAATGAGAAAGATAATTGTTGGATTGTTTGGTCAAATGATGTATCCAACTGTAATCTACTGTAATAATCAAATTTGCATCAATCTCTCTAAGAATCCTATTTTTCATGATCAATCCAAGCATATAAATATCTAGTATTACCGTTTACGGGACTATGTGCAAAGGTGGATAATGTTGTTGCAGTACATTTCGACAGAGGAAAATATGTTGACATTTTGATAAAGGCCTTGTGAAGAGGGAAGTTCGATTTCCACAGGTGCAAGATCGGGGTGGTTGATAATCCATTTCTTACTGAGAGGGAGTGTTGAAAATTGCAATAAAAAATTCTCAATTTGATTTTGCCTTGATTAAATTGAAAAAATTTAAATTTCCACATCAACAGACAACTTGTGTGACATGGATTGTGTCACCCAGTTTACTTAGTAAATTTGAGTTGGAGGAGATAAAGTTCAATTCAATGCGTGTGATTGCTAATTTGCAGTAATCAAGGTCAGTTACCTCAAGTTCGTTTTCAGTTAACTAGTTCTGACTTTTGTAGGAACTAGTGGAAGGTCAATTAAGTAGTGGGACTTTAGTCAAACTTAGTGATAATCCAGTAAACTGATCAGTCAAACCGAAAAAACTAATGCATGCAGAGAATTCAAATTTCCCGATTCTGGTGGAGATTCCAAGGTAGTGTACAATTAATTATATACTAGATTGAGTGTATATTTTATTTTATTGTTCATGTGATCAACCCTGAGGAATTGAAAAATAATTTTCAAGGAAAATACTAAATTATAGGGGCCTATTTCCTCAGCATAAGGAAATCAAGGCTCAAGTAGACGTAGAAATTGACTAAGTCTGGGTTAGATATTCTTAGTGAGAAGAGATATAGGTTATGCACTTGCATGTTGTGCTTAATTGAGAAAAGGAATTATAACACATCTCTATTGTTATGATTTAATGCAATCAAGCATTCAGGTTTTTAGAAGTTTTCTTTCCCCAGGAAAAATACTTGTTGCATGCGTGTTATTTCCTATTGCATGTCTACATTCTTTTTATTCTAGATTGTGAATTAATGCCTGCAGAGTAGTAGAGTAGGTTTGTGTCTTATGATTTTGATTAAAACTTCATTAGTAGTTGCAAATATACATTGTAATTTCTAAAGGATTCCTACCATCACACTTATTCTAGTCCTCGAGTTGAAAGCCATGTCCTTTGTCAACTACATTTAACTTCTTATATGTTGTTGTATTCTCCTTGTCACCTGCATCCTGTGGTATTCCTCGCTTCTTCGCCCACTTCCCTTTAGTATTTTGATTACCTTACTAATCCTTCTTAGGCTTAGACTTTCACTTAGACTACTCATAAAAATGCTTCATCTTCCCAATAACTTCTTACAATGATTGAGGCTCATAATACTCAATTCGATCTTTAAATGCTAAAGGAAATCCATTGATTAACCTTTGGACCTCTCTCTTCTCATACTTGAGGTAGGGAACGTACCTCAACAACTCTAGAAACTTAGTCTTTTACTCTTTATTTTCCATGGAACCTATCTTCAACTCATAGAACTTGTTCATTCCATCATAGTATATCTCAGACAAGTACTTATTCCTGGAGAGTCTTTAAAACTCATGCCAAATCAAATCCTTTGTCATGATACCTATGAAACGCTTCACATCTTCCCACTAGATTTCTATTCTTCCCTTGAGACTGAAGATAATGATATTGGATTTCATATTCTTTGAATAATCATGCAATCCAAATAAATTCTTCATCCTAAGAATCTATGCTTCTACATCTTTTGTTTTCTTCACATCCCCATCAAAAGTAGGAGGCTTAGCTTTATTGAACTCCTCTGGAAGATATTGCTTCTCACTCATCCTATAAAGATGTTGGCAGTAATGACAATGATGTCTCTCAATAACCAAAAATAGGATAGAATCCATGAGTGTTTGGCCACATGTCAGGTGTATCCAAGGATTTTACACCTCTGACTATGTCATTCTTGTCCAACTTATACCCTGATCGAGACCTGCTGCCATATGCCCCATTAGTATTTAATCTTTTCCATGACTGATCCTCAATTGTCCCCGTCTCTACAAGTTTGTAAGGCTCTAAAGGATCACTACATTAACATCAACTTGATTTTCATCAGCTCTAGAAAGTATTTTCTGTGCCTCAATCAACCTATTATCTGCCTTGCAACTTCTGATTTTTGCCTTTAAACTTCTCAATGTATCTTCTATATAAAGAGAATACTCATCTTCTTGTTGCTCAATTGATCTGTAAGGAGATTCACGTGAACTATAATCCATCATTATGCTTTTCTTCTTTTATATTCTATCTCCTACAAACATGTCATGTTAGATAAACCAAATAAAGACATAATCAAAATCATATCGTTGTGAAGTTCAAGGGAGGCTATCTCATCTGCACAACTCAATCCATATTAGAAAGATACAATCTTAACAAGAATGTCAACTCATACATATATATCATGATCATAACAAGAAGTAACCTACATGCATGCATGATGAACACATAAACAAGTAATATGCATAGATAACCATATGCACTTAGCCCATCCAGTCCAAGTGTTTGAACCTAGAAGCTCTGATACCAATCTGTAATGCCTCCTCCAACTTTTACCCATTTCTACAAGCTTGCTAGGCTAAGCATGAGATGAGTGTCACTATGATATGACCCAGCCTCCATGTTCCATTTATGGAAGTGGGGCCAATGAACTGAAAATAATTAGACATCCCTCAAGGACCAGAGCCCACTCAGGAGGCTGCAAACCACCCAAGGTGATCAATCCCTGAGATGGAACCTTTTTAAACTAAACTAGCTCCATAAAACACACCCTTGACACTACATCCATGTTGTTTGAAGCATATAATGACACTCACAAGCTTTCTTCCATGTGGTTATATCCTAAAAACTCTAGTTCTATGCCAACGGTTTTGATATCTGAGCCATGTTTCCAAGCTAGCCTCTAGACCACTACCTAAAACTATATGTAACTTTTCAAAATCATGAATAAGATGAAAATTATGCTATCCATTCAAACTCAGAAATAACTTGACCTAGACATGCCTAATCCATGATAGAAATTTTGTCAAAGATATGGTAAACATGAAAGCTACATGTCATGAATGCATATCTAATCATAAGGATCTAAACTTTATTTATGAATCACCAAAAAGGCTTTATGCCCTCTCTATAAAGTTGTAATAACACTTGTTATCCCATGCATTCATGAACCCCTCAATAACTTATCAAAACATGTCAAGATCCATATATAGAATACATCATATAACCAACATATAACCAACAAATAACAAGAATGGAAGCCATGACAACTCAACAGTAATGTCAACCTAATAACCAATATAAGTTCTCATATGTCATAATAGGGAAATATCTCATCTTAACACAATGAAAATGCAAAACAAGTCAAGTACTTCCACATCCCACCCGACTATAGATTGGGATGAACCAAATCTCTATTTCAACCAATCACCCTCGTGCCATATTCCAAGCATGAATGTGGGATCTCATGGGATAAACCAAGACAAAACCAACCAAGGCTTCCAAAGGCCAAATCACCTCTACCCTCAACCATGATGATCTCACCTATATGGTCCAGAAATCACTAACACCAACCAGGTCAGTCTCTACCCAAGCTTACTAGGGCTCTAGGAACTAGTAACTCAACCCACAACTAATATGGGGCACCAGAGAATTTGTTCCACCCACAACTCCATGGACTAATAACTCAACCAACAAGGTCCAGAGAATTTTTCCCAACCTATAGGTTTCAAGAACTAGTAACTCAACCCAAGATTTTTTAAGGCTCCAAAGTGTTTGTTCCAACCCACAACCATAGGGAACTTGAGAACCAATCAGAAAACAAGTGGGGACCCACAACACCATGGCTATTTAGGAAATGTAAAGGCAATTATGAAGCCACTATATATCCATGAAAATATCCATGCTAATGAAATCACATAACCAAGGAACCTCATGCATATATCATGCATCCAAAAATCAACAAGGAAATCACACATGCAACCTGTTACCTACAAAGTTTCCCTATTGTAGCTATTGATCCAAATTTTCCTTCTTTCTCCAATCCAAGTGAATGTTAGAATTCTCCAAGCATTCTCCAAGAATTATCTAAGTATGCAAGAGTACGAGAGAATGAGAGTGTTAGAGAATGAACTAGAGTTCCACCACAAAAGTGTAAAAAAACTCACAATTGTTTCTTTGAAGCCTTTTTATCATCGAGGCTCTATTTTCTTCATTTTCCTTCATTTTTCCTCTAATTTAATTTACATGCAAATTTGTGTCTCTTCACCTTCCTTTTCTCCTATTTTCCTTTATTTTCATAATTAAATGCCAATTATCTCCTATTTGCCTTTACAAATGCCTTGCCCAAGTTCCATAGCCATTATTAATCCACAAGTGATGCTCATGATAATGTTTTACCCAATATTCAACTTGGAATATGTGTCCATGACCTCGGTCTTATTTTATTTACATGGAAAAACAATTAGGTTTTGTGACGGAAAACATCTTAGAAATCCACTAAATCCAGAAAGAAAAAAGAAAATAGAACTCAAGGGAGAGTTCAATAAGATCAGACTAGCTACCTTTGATGGAGAAAAAGATAAAGATGCAAAAGCCTAACTATTAAATATTAAAAATTATTTTCAGCTATATGAATATGCCAACAATTTAAAATCCATATTGGAAGTATATCAACTAGAAGGCAAGGTTTCATTGTGGTGGGAAGAATCATAAACAATGCACAATCTGGATGAAAAAATAGTTACTTGGGAAGAATTTCATAAACAATTCAAGCCAAAATATCTAACTAAAATATATTATGATTCTAGATATTAGACCTCTGTGGCTTATTTCTTTTGATTTAGTTACCAGAGAATCCACAGTAAGAACCATTTTTTGCCAACGTTTCAAATCCCAACCGGGATTCATCATCAGGACCAAATGAATGCTAGATAGAAGAAGCGCTGATTAGAGGGATAAATAGTAAAGAGGAGGGAAAATTAAGAAGGTCGGCTGTCATTTTTTATTTGATGACAGGTCGGCCAATTTCATTTATTTTTATTTAATTAGTTCATTT
>APFE030379323.1:144500-191184 GCA_000404065.3 Pinus taeda | reverse complement strand
ATATTAATAATAATATAATTCTATTTATATTAAGAATAATTTTAATTTATTTATATAAAAAAAATTAATAAAAATGAACTCATTAAATAAATAAATGAAAATGGCCGCTGTCATCAAATAAAAAATGACAGCTGATTATTACTTTTCCCTCCTCTTTACTATTATCCTCTAATCAGTGCTTCTTCTATCAAGCATTCATTTGGTCCTGATGATGGATCCCGATTGGGATTTGAAACGTTGGCAAAAAATGGTTCTTACTGTGGATTCTCCGGTAACTAAATCAAAATATATTATGATGATTGGGCTAAGGAATTCCATGATTTAAGGTTGAGACAACTAAGTATGGATGAGTTTGTAGAAAATTTTACAAACCTATTAAGGTATGTCCCCTACATAAAGGAGGAAAAAGTGAAGGTGCAACAATTTTTGAACTGCCTTCCCCTCTCATATAAAGAAAGTATTGAATTTGAATATCCAAAGACCATGGATGAAGCTATCAAAAAAGAAATGACATGTTATAAACATTTTAAACAAAAGAATGAGGATTCAAAATCCCGATCAAATAAAGAGAAAAACAATTTTGGAAGTGGATTTAAGAAGCCAAAATCAACTATCATGAATTTTTTTGAAAGAGACCACCAATAGAAAAAGTTTCAACTGGAAGAACCAACCACAACCTATACAATATCAAACTGGTTCCAAACAAATTAATCTGAATAATAAAGGTATAACTGGTGAAAGAGAAAGAGAACCTCTAAAATGTTGGGGTTGTGGAGAACCAAATCTACTAAGGAACTATCCACACAACACCAAATTAGTTCAAGCATTGCGAGTTGTACAAGAGAAAACTATAGTAAATGACATTGCAAGAAATATACCAAGGTTCAATGCTACATTGGAGGACAGCCAAGAGGAACGTTAGTCAACCATGATCAAAATTGAAGGTACTATACTAGACTAGCCTGTGTTTGTATTAGTATATCTGGGAGCTAGTCTTAGTTAAGTTAGTCCATAAGTCATGGAAAAATGCAAATTGACTGTTGAAATTTTTTAAAATTCATGGTTCGTTCAGTTAGCTACATGCACAAAAAGAAAATTAATAAGTCAGTTAAAATAATGTCATGTACAAATAAATAGACGTAAAATTGAATAAACCTGAACATACTCCCTTTAGGTTCATATGACCTGTTGATAAGAATGGATTGGTTGGAGAAAAACATATTTGTAATAAATTGTTTAGAAAAGATTATTACATGCACAAGTGATGAAGGAAATGTAAGGTTAATTAAAGGCATAACCAAGCCTATCTCCACCTGACAAATTTCATCTTTACAATTGAAAATAAGTGCATGAAAAGGATGTAAACTATTTGTTATCCAGATTGAAGAAAATACTTAAAAATAAAAAAGATAAAACCATAGATGACTTGACTGTAATTATATAACTTAAATATGTTTTTCCGGAAGAAATTCTGGGATTATCACCAAGAAGAGACATAGAATTTAAAATTGACTTGGTACCAAGAGCCACCACTATGCTAAAGGCAGCGTATAGAATGTGTATTCCTAAATTTATGGAACTGAGAATGTAACTACAAGAATTATTAGATAAAGGTTATATCATACCAAGTGTTTCCCCCTGGGGATCCCTAGTGTTGTTTTCTAAAAAGAAAGTCAAGACTTTCAGGATGTGCATAGATTATCGACATCTGAACAAACTAACCATTAATACCAAATATCCTTTACCTCGCATAGATGATTTGTTTGATCAAGTTAGAGGGGAAACAATGTTTTCAAAGGTTGACCTTAGATCTTGTTACCACCAGTTAAGAATAAAATATGAGGATATATATAAAACAACATTCAAAACAAGGTATGGACACTACTTCCTACCTTTTGGCCTTACTAATGCACCCACTACTTTTATGTGCTCAATGAACAACATGTTTAGTAAGTATATACACAAGTTTGTATTGGTTTTCATAGATCATATCCTGGAATATTCAAAAAACCAAGAATATCATCAAGAACATTTAGGAATAGTGTTGTAGACTTTGAGAGAACACCAACTGTATGCAAAGTTCAACAAGTGTGACTTTTATAAAGACAAAATTTAGTACTTGGGTCATGTCATCTCTAAAGAAGTCATATTTATTGATCCTGAAAAGGTTAAGGCTATCCTAAATTAGTTAGTAAAAATAAGGACGTGGAAAATATCAAGCCTTTCATGGGCATTACTAGTGATTATAGAATATTCATTGAAGGCTTTTCCAAATTAGCCTACCCCATCACTTTCTTGCAGAAGGAAGGAGTGAAATTTAATTGCACAACAAAGTGTCAAGAGAGTTTTGATAGATTAAAACAGTTATTAACCGTAGCCCCAATATTAAATATTGTAGATCCAAAGAAGGACTTTCTGGTATGCATTGATGCATGCCTAGAAGAGCTGGGTGGCATATTATTGCAGAAAAACTATGTAGTTGCCTGTGAATCAAGAAAATTGAAACCACATGAAAAGAACTACATTTTTTATGATTTGGAATTAGCTGTTTTCATATATGCCTTAAAGATGTGGAGATATTATTTACTAGGAAAAGAGTTTACACTTGTAACTGACCATATAAGTCTAAAATATTTTTTTATTCAAACTGATTTGAATGCCAGACGGGCCAAGTGGATGGAATTCTTAAGTGAATTTTAATTTGACGTCAAGTGCATTAAAGGTAAATAGAATAAAGTTGCAGATGCCCTAAGTATAATTACAAATCTATTAACTAAAATTTCAGTTAGTAGTGCCAAGATAGATTTTGCAAAAGATGAAGTTTATTTGTAATTGCAATGGAAATAACAACATACAAAACTACTTGGCTATGAAGAAAATTAAGATAAATTGTTAAATTTCAGGAACCGAATATACATTCCCAATGAAGCTATATTAAAACAATTTATTCTGAATGAACATCATCAAAAGCCTTTTTCAGGACACCCTGGATATATGAAAATGCTCACAATATTAAGGAATTTTATTAGCTAGCCATGAAGAGAGAAGTGGCTAAATATTTTGCTAAATGCTTAGAGTGCCAGTAGGTGAAGGTAGAGCACCAACACTGTAACAACTCCTGGTTTATTTTCCATTAAATTAAATAAGACCAAGGTCATGTGACACGTTTTCCAAGATGAATGTTGGGTAAAATATTATAGTGGGCATCACTGGTGGATTAATAATGGCTATGGAAATTGGAAAAAGCATTAGTAAAGGAAAAGAGGCAATAATTGGCATTTAATTATGAAAATAAAATAAAATAGGAGAAAAGGAAGGTGAAGAGACACAAATTTGCAAGCAAAGGAAATTAGAGAAAAAGTGAAGGAAAAAAGAAAATAGAGGTCTTAATGATAAACAAGTCTTTAGAGAAACAACAATTACTAGTTTTTTTACATTTTTGTGGTGTAGCTCTACTTGATTCTATAACACTCTCATTCTTTGATACTCTTGCTCACTTAGAGCACACTTGGAGCATTTTATCATTCACTTGGATTGGAGGAATAAGCCAAAGGAAAACAAAGAAGCACAAGGGAAAGGTTGGATTAACAACTACAATAGGGATATTTTGCAGGTAACAGGTTGTATTTGTGAGTTCCTTGATTATTTTTGGATGTGTGGTATATGCATAAGGTTCATTGGTTATGTGTTTTCATTGGCAAGGAGATTTGTTTGGATTAACAGTGGTTTCAGCATTGCCTTTCCATTTCCTAGATAACCATGGTTTTGTGGGTTCCCACTTGTTTTTTGATTAGTTCCTAGGTTCCCTATGGATGTGGGTTGGAAAAACACTCTGGAGCCTTGTGGGTTGAGTTATTAGTCCCTAAAGCCATAGTTGGAATAAATTCTCTAGAGCCCTGAATTAGTTATTGGTTGAGATACTAGTTCTTGAAGCCCTAGAAAATTTGGGTAAAGACTGATGTAGTTGATGTTAGTGATTTTTGGACTGTATAGGTGAGATCGTTGTGGTTGAGGGTTGAGGTGGTTTTGCCTTTGGAATCCCTGGTTTATCTTGTCTTGGTTTATCCCATGATATCCCACATTCATGCTTGGATATGGCGCGAGGGTGATTAGATGAAAGAGATATTTGGTTCAACCCAATCAATGGTGGGGTGGCCTGTGGAAGTCCCTAACTTGGTTGGAATTTTCATGTGATAATACGAGATATTTTCCTAGTGTGATCTATGAGCACTTGTACTAGTTATCATGTTTACATTATGACTGAGTTTCCATGGTTTCTATTATGGTTATTTGCTGGTTATATGTTGGTTATATGATGTATTCCATCTATGGCTCTTGACATGTTTTAATAAGTTATTGAATGGTTGACGAATGCATGGGATAACAAGTGTTATTACAACTTGCTAGAGAGGGCATAGAGCCTTCTTGGTGATTCTCAAATGAAGTTCAGATCCTTATGATCATATATGCATTCATGACCTGTAACTTACATGTTTACCATATGTTTGATGAAATGTCTACCATGGATTAGACTTGTTTAGGTCAATTTATTGCTTTAATTTTGATTGGTTGGCCTTGTCATCGTCTTGTTTATGTTTCTGTAAAGTTACAATAGTTATGGGTAGTGGTCTAGAGGCTAGCCTGGAAAATTAGCCCAGATCCTGGAATCGTTGGCACAAAACTAGAGTGTTTGGGTCATAACGACATGGAAGCAAGGATGTGAGTGTAGTTATAGGCTTCCAATTTCATGGATGCACTATTAAGGGTGTGATTATGTAGTTAGGTTAGTGAAAAATGGCTCCAACTCAGGAATTGATCACCTAGGATGTTTTACATCCTCCTAAGTCATCTCTCATCCATAAGGGATGCCTGATTGTTGTTGGTCTATCAACCCCACTTCGATAACTATAACTTGGAGGCCGGGTCATATCATAGTGAAACTCATCTCATGTTTACCCTGGTGAGATTGTAGAAATGGGTAAATGTGGGAGGACGTGTTATAGGATGGTACCATAGATTCTAGGTTCAAACACTTTGACTGAATGGGCTAAATGCATATGATTATGCATGCATGCCAGTTGTTTATGTGTTCATCATGCATGCATGTAGGTTACTTCTTTTTATGATCATGATATTTATGTATGATTTGACATGCTTGTCAAGGTTATATCATGGTAATCTGGAATGAGTTTTTCAAATGAGATAGCTTCTTGTGAACTTCATAGAGTTATGATCTTGATTATGTCTATATTTGGTTTATCTAACATGCCATGTTTGTAGGAGATAAAAGATCAGAGATGATGAACATAATTGTGGAATAGATTCCATGTAACTCTCTTTAGAGATTAGTTGAGTAGCAAGTAGATGATTTTTCTCCTGATATAGAAGGTACATTGTGAAGTTTAAAGGCAGAAATCAGAAGTTGCAAGGCAAATGGTAACAGGTTGATTGAAGCATAGGAAAAGAAAGTAGAAGTTAATGAAGTTATCATTCAGAGCCTTACAAATTTGTAGAGATAGGGACAGCTAAGGATCAGTCATGGACAATAGAAAAAGACTAATGGGGCATATGGAAACAGGTATTGATTAGGGTATAGGTTGGACAAGCATGACACAGTCAGAGGTGCCAAATCCTTGGATAAACCTGACATGCATGCTAGCATTCATGGATTTTATTCTAGTTCTAGTAATAAAAGACATCATCATCATTACCATTGTCATATTTATAGGAGGAGTGAGTTGCAGTATTTGTTAGAGGAGTTCAAGAAATCCAAGCCTCCTATTTTTGGTGAGGAGATGAAGAAATGATAAGATGCAAAATCATGGTTGCTTGGGATGAAGAAGTTCTTTGGATTGCATGATTAATTATAGAATATGGAAGCCAATATCACTATCTTCAGTCTCAAGGGAAGAGAAAATACCTAGTGGGAAGATGTGAAGCATGTCAGAGGGATTAGGATAAAGGAGATGAGTTGGCATGAGTTTAAAAGACTCTTCAGGAAGAAGTATTTGTCAAACAAATATTATAACAGAAAATCCAAGGAATTCTATGAGTTGGAGATGGGTTCTATGATAGACGAAGAGTACATGACCAAGTTCCTAGAGTTGTTGAGGTATGTGCCCTACCTCAAGGATGAGAAGACAAAGGTACAAAGATTCATTAGTGGACTACCACTAGAAATTGAAGATCAAATTGAGTATGATGAACCTTAGACATTGGAGGAAGTCATTGGGAACCTAAATAATTGTTATGAGGACTCAAAGTGCAAGTTTGAGTCTAACTAGGATTTGAAAGGTAATGAAAAGAATAAAGGAATGTGAGCTAAGAAGTGAGGAAGACCTCAAGATACAGGGTACAAGGAGAATGTAGCGATGTACAATAAGTTAAATGCAGTTAACAAAATACATGGATTCCAACCCAAAGACCAGAACAAAGATGATGGCTGGAAGCCTTTGCGATGTTGGACTTGTGGTAGAGAGCATCTAAGGAGAGATTATACACAACATCAGGGTGGCAAAACTCATATTTATAGTGCTTAGGAGGCACAGACAAGTGGGAATGTTGGTCAGAGTATTCCTCGGATCTATGCAACACTTGATAATAGGCAAGTGGATCATCAGAAATCCACTATTGAGATGGAAGGTAAGCTCTCTGATCGAGTTGTTTCCATTTTTATTGATCCTAGATCTAATTCTAGTTATGTTAGTCCTAACCTGGTGGATAAGTGTGGCTTGAATAAAGAAGTGCGTGCAAAGTCTTTGTTGGTGTAGTTGGTGACAAGGACCAAGAAAAGAGTTCATCATTGGGGGAGAGCTTATGCATTTGAATTTAATGGTATGTCTATATCAACACATATAAATGCATTTCCTTTAGATTCATATAGTATGCTTTTGCACATAGATTGGTTGTTCAACAAAGTAAACTATCAAAAGAGAACTGTATACTCAAAATGAGAACTTTAGCAAAAAAAACCCAAAAAAACATGAAAAACAACCTGAAAATGAAAAGTGTTGATGTTGGAATAACATTTTTTTGGGGTAAATTTTCAACATTTTTAAAAAAATTTAGTGAAAGCCAACAAAATACAATTTTCCTTTTTGTGCAAAAAACACCCTGAAAACAAATAATGTTGATTTTGGAATAATGCCTTCCTTTTCATGGTAAATTTTCAACATTTTTTAGAATGGCATTAAAGATAAAATATAATGACCCCGAAAAGCCTTAAAATTCCAATAATTTCCAGGCATGGCATTAAAGATAAAATATCACATCTCTAAAAAGCCTTAAAATTCCAACAATTTTCAGCCAAAGTGTTAAAGATAAAATACTTATAACTATTTCCAACATTAGTATTAAAGATAAAAGATCATGACTCATAAAAACCTTAAAATTTTGAGAAATTTTCAACCATGGAATTAAAATCGAAGATCATGAATACATAAAGTCTTAAGTTTTCAACATATTCCAACCATGACATTATGGAAAAATTATATGACTAAAAGAACTTTAAAAATGAATACTTAAATGAAAGAGTCATTACACCAAGAGTAATTTCTTTTTTAAATGCTAAAAGTATAGCTATTTTAAAATCTTAGTCTAAGACAACTTGACAAATTGCAACAAAAAATTAAAAATAAACAATCAAATTGAAAGGAAGTGTAGGCGAACTCAAACTATTACAATGAAAACTTAAAAACCAACCATAAAAATTGATACATTATGAGGGCAAACTTGATCTTTATAACGAAAACTTTAAAATCAACTATAAAATTAACACATAATGGGGTTGGATTGCTAGTCGGAACCCAGAAAAAAAGAATAATAATAATAATAATAATGAAAAATATAAACAAAACTAAATTGTACTAAAGAGACAAAAAAAACAAAAGTTTAAAATAATAGAACAAAAATTAAAAGTATATTAAACATTTAAAAGACAGAATCACCCAAAAAAAATTTCAAGATAGAATTAAAAAAAAGAAAATACACAAAAATTTTCAAAAAAACCCTTAATTAGAAAAAAATTTTAAAATTAATTACAAAAAAACAAAACAATAAAAACGAATTGAATAATTAACAAAATAAAAAAACATTAAATTTTTTTAAACATTAAAATAAACAAGGGTTACATAGTAGCTAGTACCTTACTACTTAGCTTAAATATAACTTCTAAATAAAAAAATAAAAACCAATGTTCATCACAAAAATAAAATAACTAATAAAATATTGTATCGTTTAATGCCATCACCAAAAGATAAAAAATATGATTAATTAATATTGCTTATATTAACATACATATATGTGTGTGTGTTTTTTATTAATATACGTTATTGTTTATAATTAAATCTATAAAATTGTTTTATATTAAGAGCCATTTAATACTAATCAATATTTTTATCGTTGATGGCATCATCAAAAAAATAAAAAAATTTGATAATTAATATTGTTTAATTAACATACGATATAAAATCTTAAATCAAATAAATAAATTGTTCTTAGGTCCAATAGATCCATGTTTGGTCTCGATTAGGTTAACATCATCATCTTATGTTTATAATTAAATTTATAAATATGATTTAATATAATAAGAAGTCGTTTTAATTTGAAAATATTATGAAAAATTATAATTCATGAAAATAGAAATAAAACTAAAAACTAAAAATTAGTAACTAATAGAAGTGGAAGTTACTAAAAAACGATAATAAGACATCAACCAATCACCTTACAAATAAATAAATTCAAATAATAAAAATAAAATAACAAAAAATGAATTCCTAATGTTAAACTATGGATGAATGCCATAAATTTTTGGTTAAAGACAAACTAATACCTAGTCAAAGGAAAAACGGAATGCATTATACCATGCGGTAGGTATAATAAATAAATAAATAAAATTTAAATGAGTTGTCTTTAGTACGACCTTTTGTAAGTTTTTCCAATGGGTTTTTTCGGTCTAATTTCTCTAAAATTAGGAGGAATTTATTGAAATCACAAGTTTGATGATTAACCGATGCACAATCAAAGTGCCCTAGGGTTTTTAAGGGTTTTGAATCCATATATAGAGTCAAAAAACAAGTTTAAATAATACAAATCAAGATTTCACCTCAATTTTTTCCGCGAGATTCTGGCACCAGAAAGTCCAAAAAGTCGCACTAAAGACAACTCCAAATTTAAATTTAAACAAAATCTTGGAAAAAGAAAAAATTTTTAAAAAAATCATTAAAATATATTTTAAAAAAAAACAATTTCAAAATAATTAAGAAAATATATAATAAAAATCAATAAAAATTTGAAAAAAAATAAAAATAGTAATAAAAGAAAAAAGCCATAAAAATAAAAATTTAAAAAACATTTAAAAAATAAAAAGAAAATACTAAGGGAATTGAGAATCGACCAAGCCTATCGTGGCGAGCTAAGGGGCATCAACCTAGGGCAGGTTGGCCTACACTAAGCTGCGTGCAGGCCTGCTCCCCTCTGTCACAGTGCCTCGGGTCCCTTAGGAAGGCTTGGCCAATTCCTCGAATCAGCCAACCCTGCTTAGGGGACTTAAGGGGTCATGGCCCAAGCTGAGTGAGGTTACACGCAAGCCCTAGGGCTAGGCCCCCCACCTTGGGCTACATCCCCTCATGTCCCCTGGGTGGGCCTCGCCGATTCCGAGAACCAACTAAGCCCGCTCAGGGGGAGCACAAGGGGTCGTGGTCCAAGGCGAGCGGGGCAGCATGCAAGTCCCCGCACCCTGCGCTACAACCCCTTGGGCTTCCTAAGGGGGCTCAGGAAATTCCGTGAATCAACTAAGCCTGTCCAAGGGACCTGAGGGTTCGCGACCTAGGGTGGGTGGGCCTACATAGGGTTGCACACAAGGCTGCCCGCCATGGGTCATGAACCCTTGGGCCCATTGGATGGGCTTTGTCGATTCCTAGAATTGGCTAAGCCTACTTAGGGGGCCTAAGGGGTCATGGCCTAGGGCGGGTGAGCCTACGTGCCATGCAGGATCACCCGCCCTAGGTCGCAGCCCGTTGGGCCCCCAGGCAAGATTGGGCAATTCGGTAACCAACCAAGCCCGTTTAGAGGGTTCGATGGTTCAGGGCCCAGGGTAGATGGGCTTGCACGATGCTACACACATACCTACCCGCCTTGGGCCACAGCCCAGGGTGGGCGATCCTGCATGGGGCTGCGGGTAGGGCCCTACACCTCAAGCCCCCTTGTGGGGCTTGGACAATCCCTGACCAGGCGAGCCTACATAGTGCTATGTATTCCCATTGGGCTCAAGGGGTTGCGATCTAAGTCAAGGGGGGCCTATTTATTATTTTTGTAATTTTAACTTTTTTAAAAATATATTTTAATGTTTTTCTTCAATTTATTTCTTATGTTTTTCTTTTTTAATTTTTATGAAAAATGTTTTTTAATTTCTTTAATGGTAATTTTTTTTATTTTATTTAATTGTATTTTATGTTTAAAAATCTTATTTTTAAGGATGTTTCTCTTTCTTTTTATATTCTTGTTCGTTTTTTTAAACTGTATGTTTTATTTTTTTTAGCATTATTGTTTTTGCTTATTTTACTTAAAATTTTATATGACTCATTGTTTTTTGAAAAAAAAACTTCAAATGTCATCATATTTGGATATAAAATTAATAAAAACTTCATACAATTTGTTTTTTTTTCAAACTTTTTTTTATTTAATTTTTTCATAAAAAATCTTTGATTTAACATGTCATTTTTAGTAAGGTCCAAAAATAGGTATTTTTTAATATATATACAAAATGTTGATTTTTTGTCGAGTGTTTAAAATTATTAATTTTTAGTGACAATTATTTTTTGTGTGTTGAAGTATTAATTAGTGATAAATAAATATATAAAAAATCCTAACCTCAAAATATTAATGTTATTATTTTTTTTAAACTTTGCAAAACAAATTTAAATTCTTTATAAAAAAACTTTGCAAAGAAAAACAAAAAAAACATGTTTGGAAAACCCTTTAAAATAGACATCTTAGGACGAAAAACAAGAAGATGAATAAGTCAACTTGAAAAATGGTAAAATAATCAACATTTAAAAAAAAATTAAAGTGTCAAAAATAAGTCATGAAGCAAAAAGAGGTTGATGGTGCATCAACACTTTTTAAAATCAGCATGAGAATCAATAACAATTAATAAAAAATGTTCATTCTTGATACATAAAAAAATTTAAAGTGCCAAAAATATGCTCCAAAAAAAAGGGCGTAGCCTCAATCACAACTTTTCAAAATCGGGTGATTTTTTTGATATCTTACAGAATGGGTAATTAGTAATTTTCTTGTTTGATCAGTAGCTATGTTTCATCCTACTGTGTTGACTCATATCAAATATTTAGATATGAGAGTTACAATTAAAATTTATTTAAATCAATCAAAATTTTCTTGTCATCTTAATTTCAATTCAACTTAGCTTTTTCGAGTCATGAAATAGTTATAAAATAGACTAATTAGTGAACTATTCCATGATTCATTGTTTCAAGTCTATAACTCAAAACAATCTCATGCCCTCTGCATCTATCAGATATAGGAAATTCAAAAGCTATATTGAATCCTTTTCTTTATTTTAGAGTCTATTGCACTCCCTTCCTAGTAAATTTTCATATTCTTGAAATAGATTCTAATCTTGTTTTCTTTACTAAATTTGGTGTAAGGCTGATATCTTTATGAGTATTAATTGTATTTCTTTGAAGTGCTTCCATGCTTATTTGGTGTCTTAGAGTAAATAAGATATTATTATCATATCACATTCAACTTAGAAGTCTCAATTACACTACTCACTTCACCATCTTTTAGACTGATCTCCTTTCCATCACAAGTTACGACTTACCTACATTTCTCTCTTTTTTAACAAATTTTTTTATATGGCGATTCTACTGTAATTTTCAATTACTTAACTTTTCGTGTTTTTCTTTTCTTTTCTTTTTTTTTTTAATTCCATTCGTTATGCTCTGTGAATTTTTTTTTTGACTCATTCTAGTGTAACTTGTTTGGGAAGAATCCCCATCATTCAATTCACATACACTAGAGTTCCAATTATTAAAAGATCAATTCTTGCGATTTCTGTTGCTAAGGGAAGTCGAAAAGATTTCTCTTTGAAAATTTAGTAGTTGTAAAAGGTCAAAATATCTCACCACTCAAAATAAATATTACAATTCTAAAACATTGTCAAATGGCATTAACTTTTATACAATCCTCCATGCTAATTGTTTGTGCCATTTATTCCACTGTTGTAACCAATTTTTCGGTGGCTCCGTTCATGAAGAGACTTTCCAGTGAGGAAAGTTCATTATTTCCTTTATAATTTTTCATTAGTCATGAAATCCAAGATTATCTGTGCGAGTTAGATATTACTGCATTGGAATTATTTATACCTGAGTTATATTATTGACATATAGGTTTTTATCTTTTATTGTTATCTTACAAGTACAACATTGTGTACTCCATACAATGTATATTTTTAACATTGTCGATATCTATAAAATCACTTGCTAGTGCTTAATTGGTGAAAAGGATCCCAACCATTTCTACCATTCATCCAAGATAACCCCAATTGACTCATATTTATACATATATTTTGTAATCACAATTGTTATGTACCTCCATTCAAATTTAACAAAAGTTGTCATTAACTATGCCCAGATGACCTCCTTGGGCATACCAATACAGTATATATTTTTCTTTATGTAACGTAGTGTTCTTGATCCACTTTAATCCTTTTTTTTATTCCTATATACACTTTATTCCATATATATACTTGAATAATAATCTTTGATCAATTCAATTTTTTTTATTTGATCATATTTTTTTCATTCGATGGGTGTCCAAATATTTTTTAGACATACATTACACCTATTATTTTGAATGTTTCACAATGTTGTTGTAGCCTTTGTCCCTTTTTCGGCTTGCTTCCCATACACAGATAAGTTTACTCTTCCATTATGTTTCAAAAAATTATTTTTACTATCAAGTATTTCCTTCGTTCACTCTCTCTGCAAAAGTATTGGTCAAAATCTAGTACTTGAGGCCTTGCTGAGGAGGGTATGTGCAAGGAGGTGGTTTGTACCAATCAAGTAATTACTTCTCAAGTGTATCTAGGGTGACCATTAAATTTTAATTTCTTTGGCATCAATATTACATTTTACCTCCTTTTTTATACTCGTCTCCTTCCTTGACAATCTATACTAGGTGCCTAATATAAGCCATATTTATGAATATCAATCTTGTAAATTATGTATCAAAATAATTGTTGTGGAAATTACCAAAAAGGGCCTCACAACTATTAACAGGAAACCATCATGCAGATGATCCCAAACTTTTCAGGGTCATTTCATATGGGACACCCGTCCCTTCCCTCTTGTGACATATCTAATATATGATGTTTTATGACTATTTAACAATATATGAAATGTTACTTTACTTCATTTGCACCTATATACATCTTCTTATTTTTCCATGCATATAATTCCTCATCGTTACAAATCATGAACTTCTCTCTCTACTCACTATCCAATATTCATCGGATATGATAATTTACTAACTAACATGTGTTATTAAATAAGTCTTCCCAACAATTGTTTCTATGCCTAGGTGTCCAACATAGCATTTTTTATCTAAGTAAGGGTACCCCAACAACAATTCAATTAGTATTTTTTAAACTTGACTTACATAATGGAATTTATTTCAATTTACTCATCGGAGGATTATTTTACTTCTATTTGCTTTGGCTTTATAATATAGAAATTTATTTGGTGCCTCATTTGGTAAGCTCAAATTAATATGTTATTTTTAGTTGTAGTCTCACTCATAGGCCACAATATTGTAACTTGGATCTGATATCACGTGTGACAATCCTCTAAGCTCATAAATGTAAAAGTAATTTTTTTTAAAATGGTAAGTAATTGATAATCCAAGTCTCCTAATCACACAAGTAAAATGAGGACCACAAATTAATTTAGGAATTAAAACCATAGTGGTAACAATATATTAACTCATATACCAAATAAGTTGTAAGACTTCATGCTTCCGTCATTATAAACTTATGGTGTTTAATCATATGGTAGTGTTAGCATAGGAAAACAAATGTATTTATTGTAAAAGTATTATGTATCATATTTAGTGTTTGACCATGTTATGAAGGAATTGAAGCTTATAATATTTGTTTATTGAAGGCTCTAGAAAATGGTTAGTTGTAAACCATCAGAGCTAGCATAATTTTCCTCGGGCTTTGCATTTCTAGGTATAAATAGATGAATGATTTCCATGATCTAGGGTTGGGATCAACGGTGACAATTTGTCCCAGAGAATTATGGGGTAACTACCCCTCCCCAATGTGCAATGTCGACAACATTCAACCTTCTTTCTTCCAGGGAAAGATCTACAAATCTCCTTTGCAACAAAACTATGGATGCACATATTTGGTCACTAATGGACCTTTTTGGCCAACCATTTTCCTTTGGCTTCACTACAACGGATTCGAGGTAGTTTCTGACACTGATCTCTCTTATATTTTAGGATAGAAATGTTAAATTCCTTCTGCATTTTATAAATGTAATCAATGAAAAGAGCATATAATTGACTCACTACTTCTGAGATTGTAATACTAATTATTATTTGATTTTGATCACTATATACGCCAAACTCATCTAAGAGTTCTAAAAGGTGACAACTTGATGGAGAATTTCTATCTATCTCAACTTGGAATGCCCCACTTATCGCACCTATAATAGGTAAGTTTGTTTATTGACATATTTTTCAATTAAAACACTACACTATTATACTAGTCACAACAACGGGTACTATCCATGTTAAGGTAATGATATTTTCCCTGTTCGCTATAGGGAAGAAGACCGAGTGAGGTATCTTTTAAGAAGGTAAATAATTTTCTTCTCTTTTTTGTGTCTGAGGGGTTTGGTCTGAGTTTTGACCTCCTTTAGTGACTGGATTATATTTACAGTGGACCTTCTCTATTGTTGCAGGTTAGTTATCCCTTTGAATCTACATCCTCCTTCCTAGGGTTTACAGTGGAGGGTTTCTGTGGGTTCGGGTACATGTTCCAAGTTCTTATCATATTGTGTTGCTTTTCTTGGAAATTCTAGGGTTTTTTCCATGAGGCCCTAACTTGTCTAGAAATTGTTGAGGCTAGAGATATAGCCTTACTTTAAAACTTAGTTATCAAACATTACAATATTATAGTTAGAAATGTTTTATGTAATGTGTATGGCCATGCTAGCCTTGTGACTTACGTGTGTTCTTTTTCCATGAATTAGGCTTCGAAGGATTTTCTTACTGTTAGATATAGATGAATTTAATTTCAGTAGTATTTATATATTATCTAAACACGTTGTACTTAAGCCAAACATATGTCTCATCATTTTCTGGTAAGCATTTGATTATGAGCTAAATTATTTCATACTATTGTGTATGCTCGGCTTCTTTGTTACTTAAATTTTCTTGAAAAGAATCACCCTGCAAAGAGTTCTCTTTTTTTAATAGCAATTATCAATTACTTGTTACTCCTACTTGATTTTTGTTGAACATGTGTGTATTCTTTCTGTTGTATAATCATCCTCTATTTACATACTGTAATATTGCACATAAATTCTATTATTCATCTTTTCTTTACTCTTGTTTGTGTTTATTACATTTTGAATGTTAGGGTTATGTAGAAAGTAAATTAAAATAATAGCAATATTTTTTCCTTTTTACATGCCCATTAAGTTTCTTTTTGTCATTGGAATTCTTACATATCTATAATTAATAGCGTGTACTAGGCGGGACTTGTCTGTGGGACCTACCATTTCCTTCTAGACCTATTACCCAGAGCTTTAGGATTCTTACACTAATTGGTTAATGGACTTCTCCTTTGTCCATTATGATCTAGGTAACTAACCTAATTAAAAAAAACTAGCAAATAATTCTATAACACTGCAATTACAGAATATAAACAGAAAATTATATTATACAAAGAATTAAATCTAATGCACCACTTATCTTGTTATTCAAAATTGGCATGCTAAAAAAATTACAATGAGCGAAAGAATGCTTGGAGACACAACCAATGAGAACTCATACCTCTACTAGAACCCCCCCCCCCAAAGCCAATTTCACACGTAGAATAATTTTCCTTGATAGAGACCCTACCAAGTCCAACATAAGATTCTTCCTCGCAGTGTCTTGCCTTCCTCAAACAGTGTCTTGTCCTAAGGAATATACTTCAACAATTACTTTATTTTCTTGGGCCTCCTCCAACTAGGCTCCAAGTTCACAAGGTTGCCTCAGGCTTCTCCCTTCTCACCCTCTTGGACAATCTTTTCCCCCCAACTGAGATAAACTATCTCCAGTGAGAGGAATGTGGGCAGGAAACTACCTCTACCCATTTCGCTTCCTAGGCTTTCCCCAACTATCTTCTTAACTATCTAGAACGTGAAATTATCTTTAGCATCTTTCCCAACCATAATTTACATGACAAACCAAATCGAACATTTTTATTAATGTAAAATTAGAAAAAACATTTATATGTATCACAAATTCATACCTAACCCTTAGCATGGACCCATAGTCTGTAAAAGTAAATTCACACGATGTTAAATAAAATATTTAGATCTCATGGGCTATTACAGGAAATTTATATATTTAAATTAAATATATATTTTTAATTTTGATTTTAATTAAACTATGGTAATTAAGTTCAAAATAAATTATCTTTCATTAATTTTTATTTTTATAAAAAAATAAAATAAAGATAGCATTAAAGGTTAAGTAATTGAATAATTTTAGATTTTCCCCAATGAACAAATTCTTTATATTAATTATATTCTCGTATAAAAATTATGTTCATCTTCAAAATGTGAAAAGAAATTTCATAATTTTTTTTATTAAACAATATTAATTTTTTTTTATTTGACTTGCCAATAGATTTGAACTAGAATTTCATGGAAATCTTCAATATTAAAGTTATTTAAAATTGAGCTACCCATAAACAAACCTATATATATATATTATATATTATATAATATATAATATATAATATATATAATATATATATATATATATAATATAATATATATATATATATATATATATATATAATCTTACCCATTTTTTTAAGTTACATCCATCCCATGCATAGCAAGTTCAGTGTCTTTATCTAGTTGCATTGAGAGATGCTCTACAACCCTGTATAGGGTATATGTGTAGGCATTAGATGTCATAAGTAAATATTTTTTAAATTCAATTTCTTTAAACTATAATTTTATTTTTATTAAGAAAATTACGAACGATTTTTTAGATGAAAGAAAATAATAATATATCTATCACATTAAAACACATAACATATAAATATTAGTTATAAATTAACATTGATTTTACCATATAAACCAACCTAGATCCATCTTAACCGTGGATCTATTAAGCACCATGAAAGATCAAAACTCTTGAGGTGCAAACCTCTTCCTTGAGTGCAAAACATGAGGAAAGGTTTGCGCCTTGAGATATTTGATCCCTCACAGTGCTTGATAGATCTAAGGTTAAGATGGATCTAGGATGGTTTCAGTTGTAGCACGGTCATACAAAATTTGTTGAACATCTAAGTATTCTGATCATTTTAAATATGCTAAATATGTGTAAGATTAATTTTGTCAATTTAATTTTAGATTTGATTAGTTACCTCAGTTTGATGAGATGAGAGAGATTGTTAGTAACTTGAATGGTGAAAGATGAGGAAATACAAACTTTGAATGCAAATTGACAATGCAACAACGTTGAATGATATAGAATGTGAATAATAAGAATGTAGTCAATTACAAACAATCTTCATTATGATCAATCTCAAAATATTTTCTTCTACTTCTCTTCTTGTCACAACTATTAGTTTTGTCATCTTTTTATATCGATCATATGAAAAGGTAGTTGAAATCATATACCATTCAAATATTTAACTTGAGATATTGTAGTAAACATCATATTTTGTCTTTCTTGCTCTTCAATATTAATAATAGCTTTCTCCAAAGTCAATCATTGTGACTTATGGAGTGTTAAACCCCAAATAATTGTCAAATTGTAGTTTTTTTTCTATTACCTCATTTGAATTCAAAGTGATTAACAATGTTGAATGATGGAAAACGGCAATAATAAGAAAGAAGACAATTACAAATACTTTACAGTTTCCGGAAGCAATTATTTTGGGTAAGTGAACATTTATTTATGATGAAAATGCAAGTATTGTATTTATGGTTGAATTATTGTAATACATAAGTCAATGCACATCATTAATAATTTTTATGTTCTTATACTGACATCAATGCACACTATTAATCTAATTACCTTGAAATTAATGTACATCATACATCTAGTTGCATCAAATCAAAAATCAACATATACACTGAAATCAATGCATCTAGTGCAAACAATCAAATAGGATTAGAAATCAACATCTATACTAAAATTAATGCATCTAGCGCAAGCAATCAGATAGGATTAGAAATCAATATCTACACAGAAACCAATGCATCTAGTGTAAGCAATCAAAGAGGAGTAGAAATCAACATTTACACTGAAATCATTACATCTAATGCAAGGTATCAAATAATATTATCAATTGACATCCACATTGAAATCAATGCATCTAGTGAAAGAAATCAAATAGGATTATAAGTTAACAACTACACTAAATAATACATCTATTTTAGTGAAAAACCAAAATATTCATGAACTTATAGAGCTAACTTTTATGTCTGTGTTTGTCTTTGTGTGTCTCTTTCTTCTTTCCACTATCTCCACCTTCCATCTTTGTGTCTATCTCCTTCCCTCTCTCCTTCTCTCTCTCCCCCTCCCTCTCTCCCCCATATCTCTCTCTCCACCTCTCCTCCCTCTCTTTATCACTCTCTTATTCCCTTTCTTCACCTACAATCTATATCTATACCTCCCTCCATCTCTCCTTTTGTGTCTATCTCACACCCTAAACACATGTCACACACTCTCTCTCTCTCCATATCTATCTCTCTTCTTCCCTCCCTCTCTTTGTCTCTATCCTCTTCCCTCTTGACCCCTCCATCTATATCTCTATCTCCCTCTATCTCTCCCTCTTTATCTCTTTATATCAGCTTGCAAACATACACTTTCTCTGTCTCCACACACACACACACACACAGATAATATATATATATATATATATATATAATATATATATATATATATATATATATATTATTATAATATAATATATAAATATATATATATATATATATATATATATCTTTGTCTCTCTCTCTTCTCTCTCTACCCCCTCCATCTTATCTCTATCTCCATTTTTCTCTCCATCTTTCTCTCTCTCTATCTCACCCCCCAAACATAAACACTTTCTCTCCTTATCTATCTCTCTCCCCCTCCATCTTCCTCTCTCTCTCTCTTCCCTCCTGCTTTCCTCTCTCCCTTGTCACTCCCTCTCCCTCTCTATGTATTTATTCTTTCCTCCCTCTTTCCCCTTCTCTCTCTCAAGTCCTCTCTCTCTTCCTTCCTTTCTCACCCTTGATCTCCCACCTTCCTCGGTCTCTCTCACCATCACACTCTCTTTGTCCACCCTCCAACTCTGTCACTATCTCCCTACTTCTCTCCTTCTCTCTCTCTTCCCCTTCCTTCCTAAACTCTATCTTCTCATTTTCTCTCTCTTCCCTCATATCCTTTCTCCCTCATTCCATCTTCATATCTCCCTCGTCACTCCCTCTCTTTCCCCACCTCTATCTTTCAACATATTTTTTCTTGCCTCCCTCTCTTGCCCCCTCCAAATCCATCTCTCTCTCCCTACCTCTCTACCTCTTTCTCCCCCTCCTTTCTTTCTTCCTTTCTCTCTCTCCCTCTCTCCCACCTTTATCTCTCTCTCCCCCACTCTATTCCCCCCTCCCAACCCTCTCTCTCTCTTAAATTGATCCCATTGTACTGTATTTAAGAATGTATCTAAAAAAAAAAAAAAAAACATAATTGGTTTAAAATATTAAACCTATATTTGGATCAATCATGTCAAAGAAAATAAAATAATAAAAACATGCACTATCTTTCCTCTATTTACTTCTCTCCCTTCACTTGGATCCTTCGTTATGATGCATCTATCCGAGTTCTTTATAATATTACTTATATTATATAAATTTCACATATGTATATATAAAAGTATTCTATTTTTTAATTAATTAAAAACTATATTTAATCTAGGAGAATATTTTATTAGTGGTGAGGATGGAGGGATTAGATATATCTCAAAAGTAACCACAACCTTTTTACTTTTAGATTTAATTAAAAAATGTCATAAATTTAAATGAAAATAAAATATTTATAAATTATTTTGATTGTGAAATAATTTATGGGTTTTGGGCATGTGGTATTGCTAAGCCATGTATTGGCCCATAGTATTGTAACAAAATAATTAAAATCTTAAAATAATTAAAATCTTAGATCCATAACATAATAATCGAAAGCCTAGTTGACCCTTGGTATTGATAAACCATCGTATTGGCCCATGGTATTATGATTTTCTTTTATCTCAAAAATCTTCGTAATTTTATTAATAAAACATAATCAAAATATAACAAATTAAATCTTATTATTTGTATTACTTGGTCAAAGCCAGTTTATTGCACTAAGAAGGACTAAAGAGAACATGGAAGGTTGTGTTGTTTTTTAGATATTATTAGTGGGCCTAATGGTTAAGAGCATGTGTTTCCTCGTAAGAGGTCACAACGAAAGGGAGGTAGAGTATGTATATAATAATAATGGGTTCGCTGTCCCTCATACACCAATTTAGTTTGGTTCATGGCATAATAATAATAATAATTATGATTGGGACAATGAGCTCTACAACCCTAATGGTTAGGCAGCCATGAGTTAGGCGGAGCAGGGAAAACCAAAACTGTAGCAAGTGACAATATAGAAACCAAGAACTAGAAGAAATGTCAAAGGAGGAGACGAGGGGAGAGATCCCCTCCTATCGAGACGTGACAGTAGGTGAAGGCCAGAACACCAGCAACCAAGAGGAAGAAACAAGAAAACCGAGACCTGTCCTTGGAGCACAATGGCAGGCAAATAGCAGAGGCAAGTGTTTACCATGTGCAATGGAGAAACCAAGATTTATAATCACGATGAACAAACTGGAGTGATACAGAAGCTACATGAAAGACCATGCGCTAATTTGTAAGTTCATGAGAGTATGGCCGACGGAAAAGGACCTCACCAGATGGATCCAACAAAAATGGCAACCCCATGGCCATATTGAGCTAAAGCTAGGATCAAGAGGCTTCTTCACGATAATCTTCTCGAATTTTCAAGATAAAGAAAAAGTGTTTGAAAATGGTCCTTACTTTCATTATAATGTTGGACTGTTTATGAGATATTGGGAAGAATGTTATAACCCCGATAAGGAAAAATTCCTTACAGCCCTGGTACGGGTAAGGTTATTCGGGCTACCAATGGACTTTTGGGATCCAGAGATCTTAGAGGGTATAGAAAACACAATAGGAAGCTTTTCTAAAATAGTTGAAACTACAAAAAAGGGAAGATACACCTCATATTCTAGAATTTGTGTCTACATGAATATAGCTGACCCTATTCCAGATACAATAGAGCTAGACTATCATGAGGAGGTATGGAAGCAAACCCTCTACTATGAGCACATTCCATTCAGATGCAAGAGATGTCATGAGTATGGACATTTATTCAAGGAATGCCCACTCAATACAGAAGAAGAGGAGCAAAGAAACAAACAACAGAGGAAAAATCAAGAAGACAAGGAAGGGTTTCATGAAGTAAAAAGCAAGAGGAGACACACAAGGGAGAACCCTAGTGAGAGAAGCAAAGAACAACAAACCCAACCAAGTAATACAAACAACTTTGAAATCCTACAAGAAGAAGAAGAAGATAACAACGAGACCCAAACAATGGACTATCAGCGAGAAAAAGGGAAGGAAAGCATCACAAGTCAAGGAAAATCACATACCAAGAGAAAGGCACAAAGTGAACAAACAGAGAAGGAGGAAAAGGCAGTGAGGGAGAAGATGGACAACGCAGTAATGGAAATTGGCAGAAGCAGAGAAGAAGAACTAAGTTCAGAAGAAGAAGTATTGCGGAAACTTCTAGATGAATGGAGACACCTAGATGAAAGATTCATTCCAGAAGAGAAAAAAAAGAATATACAGAGAAACTTTTCAACAGTACCAATCAAAATAGGGATAAGGAAAGATGGAAATGGTAGAACAACTAGGCCTCCGACATGATAATACTCAAGACCATCAAAGCAAAGCAAAAGGCGGGAAGAAAATAGGTCAGACAAATTTACAAGAACCAATACAAATCACGAGAGGAATGTTAGTGAACACCGAGATAGTAGTTCCTCTTTCGGTGGTATTCCACTAGACAAGCCAAGTACCCCAATGATAATTACATCATGGAATATAAGAGGCCTTAATAGCAAAGGCAAATAGAGACACTTAGCAGAAAGGCTAAGAAAAGAAAAACCCCAACTAATTTTGTTACATGAAACAAAAATCTCAGGAAGGAAAATGGAGGAAATCCTAAACAAAATAAAATTGAAATATGGATTTATGACCATAGATGTGAAAGGCAGTGCGGGAGTCATAGCGATATTATGGAACCCTGCAGAAATCACAACAGATTACTAGATAGTCATGAAAAGAATACTCATGGGGAAGTTCTGGTTAATCAGAAATAGAGAATGGTTTCTAGTTTTGGCAGTATACAACCCTCATACACTAGCAGAAACAGGAAGCTTTCTCCTCCAAATTCAGTAGCTAGTAAACCTTCATGAAGAAAAATTGTGGTTGATAGCAAGAGACTTTAACATGACAACATCAAAGGATGAGAAGAAAGGTGGACTGCAAAGAGAAGATCCAGAGATGGAGAGATTCAAGGACCTTCAAGTAGAACTGAAAATAGTAGATATCCCAACCTAAATGGAAAATACGCATGGAACAATCGACGAGGATGAAGCAGACAAATAGCAGCCAGGCTAGACAAATTCCTAGCAATAGAACACTTCATTGGAAAATATATCTTCTATGAAGCAACAATCCTCCCGTGTCCAGGGTTGGATCAATGGCCCATTAAACTAGAAATAGCTATGAATCAACAAAACCAAAATAGACCCTTTAGGTTTGAGGAATTCTGGTTGACATATCCCACCTTAATAGATAAAATGAAGAATTGGTGGAAGGAGACTGAGACTAGGATGGAAGGAAGAAATAAAATGCACACCCTCCAACTTATATTAAATGACTTAAAAGGAAGGATAAAGAAGTGGAACATAGAAGAATTTAGAAATATTCAAAAGGAACAAGAAACGCTCTAGATAAGGATGAAACAAATACAATAGAAAAGAATAGACGAAGGAAGAAATGAAGAACTGGCAAAAAAAAAGGACTGGTGCTAAATAAACTCAAGGAAAGAAGAAAACAAGATGAAATCTTATGGAAATAAAAATCGAGAATTCAATGGCTAAAAGAAGGAGAAAGAAACACAAAATTCTTCCATAAGACAATGTTACAGCACTGACAGCAAAACATAATATTCTCCCTAAAACACCACCAAGGCAATAGGAGAACACAGAAGGCTGAAATGGAGAATCTGATGGTACAACATTTTAAAGAGCTCCTGACATAACCCAATATGAGAAGGGAGGAAAACATTGAAAAAATTAGTCAACATATCCCCAAAATAGTAACTAGAGACTAGAACTTGGCACTCCTAAGGGTCATGAGGTAATAAAAAATATGGAAAAGAATAAAGCATCTAGGCCGGATGGATTCACCTTAGAATTTTATCAAGCCTCGTGGAACTTTATGAGCCACAATGTAGTAGAAGAGTCTCGATGCACTAAAAGAATGCACCTGGCCTTGAATGTTACATTCCTAGCACTGATACCAAAGACAGAGAACTCACAAGAACCAAAAGGGTTCTGACTGATAGCACTCTGCAATGTTATATACAAAATCTTAGCTACAATAATGGTGAATAAACTAAAACCACTATTACCAGAGTTGATGTCCCAGGAGCAGACAGGGTTTGGCAAAGGCAGACAAATAATAGATGGCATAGTGGTAGCACAAGAAGGAATTAACTCACTGAAAATTTCAAAAACCAAAGGGATGCTAATAAAACTAAGCCTAGCCAAAGCTTATGACGAACTTAATTGGGGATACCTCCAACAAATCCTAAAGGCATATGGATTTGACAATAAATGGATAAACTGGGTAATGTCAATGATAAATACGCTAGTTATGTCAGTACTTCTAAACGGGTCACCAAGAAAAGCCTTCAAGTCATCCAGAGGACTCAGGTAGGGTGACGAGATATCCCCGTTCTTGTTTATCCTCGCAGCGGATGGACTACGAAGACTAATAAAAGATAAAGTCAATAGCGAACAACTGAAGGGATTAAGACTTTGGATAAATGACCTACCTCTAACCCACCAACAATTTGTTGATGATGTTATGTTATATGGACAGGAAACACTTAAAGAAGCAAAAAAAATAATGGAAATTCTTACAGAATTCACAGGGGCCTCTCGGATAGAGATAAGCAAAGAAAAATCAAAAATGTATTTCTTCAATACCCAAGATTCCTCCCAAGCCTTCCTGGAAAGAACCATGGGATTCAAAGTCGAGAACTTCACTACCAAGTACTTACGAATCCTATTAAATGACACGTAAAATAGAGTTGCTAACTGGGGTACCGTGATGGGTAAGATTCAACGGAGAATGCAAAGCTGGACATTCAAGGTGCTGAATATCCCAAGCTGCATAATCCTGCTAAAATTGGTGCTTCAATCCATACCAATCTATTAACTTACCAGCCAAGCCACACCTAAAACAATCTGCCAGAAAATGGTAGATATGTTTAAAAAGTTCCTATGGCAAGGGTTGAGTAAGATAAAAAAAGGGCACTTTTATCCTGGAGTTGGATAAGTAAATACTTAAAATAAGGAGGACTAGGCCTAAGATACCCTTACATCCTGAACCAAGTAATGGGGGCAAAGTTGTGGTGGTGATGGACACAGGGAGAGGACGACCTATGGAAAAAACTATGGGAGAGAAAATATGAGATGCCCAGGTCCACAAAAAGAAAGCTGAGAAGCTAAACTGAGAAGAAAGGCTCTGCAATCTAGAAATTTGCAAGTGCCAATGGGGATTTGATCATGGAGCATAGCTTCTGGGAAGTAAGAGGAAGGGATAAAGTGAATTTCTAAGAAGAGGCATGGCAATAGAGAGAAAAACTCAACAACCAGCCTCTACTCCAAGAGATCCACCAATTCACCAGTCAAACTAAGGGTGATACAGTACAAAACTACTAGAGCTCGAAATCTGATGGATATTGGAGAAAGTGGAAACAAAAGGAAAACTTGACAGAAGTATCGGTAACAACTCACTAGGAAATATATGAAAAAGAAATGGCAACAAGGAAAGTAGCGATCAAAGAAGGGACGGATACTTTAATATGGGGGCATAGAACCAAAGGTATTATCACAATAGTAGAAGGATACCATCTAAAAGCAGGATACAATAGACACCTAGAAACAAAAAAAATGGGAAAGCATGTGGAAAACAAAAACATGTCTGAAGGTAGCATTCTTTACCTGGATCCTAAGCCACAAGAGAGCTCTAACATGGGACTAGCTAAGGAAAAAAGGAACGCAAGGCCCATCGAGATGCTCCCTCTGTAGAGAATAGGAAGACACCATGGGGCTTTCAACCAACACTTGCAAAGTCAGTGAAAACCTATGGAGACAACATTAGCAACTTTTCGAAATCAGTGACAGAGACATAAACAACATGAAAATAACGATAGAGAACTAAAGGAATAAACCTTACCATAATATGATCCTAAACAGGGCTTGGAGACTCTCGATAGGATTTGTTCTGTGGAATATCTCGAAAGACCGAAACTACCTGATTTTCAAGGAGGCTGGTAGAGAAAATACAGAGTTATGGAACCAAATCATACAGAATATAAGAGAGACCATTCTCATAGAGAGGTGGTAAGAGAAGGATTAGAAAACTAACCCAACAGAGACAAGAATAATAACACACCTGCAACTAAAGCCAAGTGTGACGCACAATACAGCAAGGAAACACCAAATTAACAAAACAGAGGAGGTCAATCACTACAGAAACACTCAACAAGGGTTCATCAAGTTGAATTTCGACAAGGTTGTGAAAGGAAACCCAGGCAAGGCAGGGATGGGTGGAGTATTGAGAGACGACAGGGGAACGACACTCAGAATCTACACAATGGACTGTGGAAATGCCATAAACAATGAAACAGAGCTTCATGCACTAAAAAACGAGCTGGAAATTTCCATAAGGGAGGAATACCAAAAGCTATAGGTAGAAGGATATGTGAAAATGGTAGTAGATATAGTCAAACAACTACAGCAAGGAACATAGGCAGAGAAAATCAGTTGTAGATGGAGAACCGCCTCGTTGGTGTAGGAGATAAGTAAACTCATAAGACAGGTAGCCTACATCCTTCCCACCCATGTGAGAAGGAAAGGCAACGAATCAGGAGACAACGAGGCAAATTGGGGTTGCATGAATGGTGGAAGAACTTTGAATGCAAGTGAGGATGAGCTAGTCCAGATGGAGGCGATGGCAGACTTAGTGCAACTCCTTGCAAAAGACAAAGGAGGAGAGAGGAACTCCAAATCAAGGAACATCATAGAAAATGTAGAGAGACTGGGAAGACATGCCCAGGAAGGGGAAGGAAGAGAACAGGCAGGGGAAAGGACAGATGTAGAGAATGAAGTGAGTAGACAGGTAATCTGGCAAGTGACGAAGCACGACAGAGAAGGTACAACTCCCGAGAGTACGGGGGAGGTGACGGAAGAGAATGGAAGAGAGGAGGTCAGGGCAGAGAGCATGAGGGCGTGCAGAAGAATGATAACAAGTGGCACGACAAGGACAACATGAACACGGCAAGAGTAGCCGGGAGAAAGTGCAGATTAATGAGACGAGATGGCAGTAAGGACATAAAGGCAACATCTCGAGATGAGGGTGTGGGGATCCGTGTAGGTAATAAAGCCAGACGGGTGGCAGTAAAGGCAAGGGACCAAAGGGAGAGAGGAATAAAACTTAAGGAAAATAATAATGTAGCAAAATGCATGTAGACGAAGACGAGAAAAAATGGTAAGAGGGATGGTGGCCAAAGAGTGAAGACGCAGGCGATAGACAGACGAGGGAACTGATCTGCAAGTTTGTATGTAGTCCTCTCGCTCCACATCCCTACTAGGCTCAGAATGATTTTCAATAGGAAAATAGGAAATCTAATTGGAACATGCATAAGCGTGTAAAAAGAGATAATAGAAATCCTCGTGACAATGGTAAAACCAATTTCGCAATGCATATGAATTTCCAGGGCAGGAAGATCGAGAGGAGGGTTTCGCACCCGAGAAGGGAGTGGGTCACCATGTGATAGAAGCGTGTAGTAGTCCCCGTAAGAACATGACCCTAGCCATCCCTATAGGAATTGATGGAAGCGAATGAGTAGGCAAAAGGGAAGAAATCTGGGGGGGGGAACCCCAAGGATTATAGTAAACCACAAAATCATGCATCCATGGGGGAAGGTAAGGAGAGATGGCTCTAGGAGGAAACTTGTTGACAAGACAGGGAAACCCTCAGAAAGGTGGAACAAAAGTCCGACCTCATCCGAGGAGAAACCCATGTGGATGATCAGGAAAGGCTGGGAGCAGACTCCTGTCACGAGAGGAAAATGGGAAGAAACCCAAGCAAACAACAAACCCTTACCAAAAAAAGGATTGGTTCTAAACCTAATATGACTAAAACCCTGAAGGTAGCAAATACAAGAAAGGGAAAGAAAACGAGCAATTGGGAAATTGTTTTGATTAAATATTACAACTCTGATAAATGCAATGATTTTGTGATAGGTATATTAACATACCGAGGAAAGAACAGTAAACAAAATAGAGAACACCAAGAAGAAGATAGTTGCAGACAGGCATGGAGCAAAATGGCCCCCAAGAGAGGAAAGAGAGTAGCAAAGACGGAAGAAGGAACAAATGGGCTAACGAGGAGAAGAGGAAGGAAGCCATGCAGTAAAAAAATAAAGACAATTATTGATGCTTACATGGCACGGAATCTACCGGAAATTAGAGCACAAATTGCGAGTTGGGAGAGGGAACTCAATGATAGTATCAAGCACCAAGACATCCCCATGGAAGGGTGGGAAAACATGGTGTTAGATCCTGGAAATACTCGAGGAAGGCATTCCCTATTCAGGCAGACCATACAATAGTACTAGGTAATGAAGAACGTGGTGGCTCCGGCTATGACCCTGCATCGAGAGCAAACGGCGGGTGAAGGAGTAGAGGCACAGCAGGAGAACCAGGAAAAGAACCCAGTTACGGCATAATTACTATGAGGGATATTGAAAATTCACATACAAATCTACATAAATAATGTGGCCCTCGGTAGAATTGAGGAAACTCTTAAAGAGCTCAGGTGGAGAATTGTGCAGAAGAGCAAGATGCGAGGATCCAGTGCAAAGGCAGGAGCCCCAATAATACTCTCAGATGAGGATTGATGCAGTGATCGAGTTTGATATCAAAAAAATTTCTTTTGATGAAATGCATTTACATGTTTAATTTGCTTTCTAGAAACAATAGTATACACAGTCAAAATAGTGATACTAGATGGAGAGCAAGAAACCTCTTAAAATTTTGGAAAGAGTTTAATGGTGACAGGTGGCTATCTAGTTTCCTTCGGGCACGTAAGCCACCTCTAGCAAATGGTTGTTAAAGTTTTTGAAAAAGAAATATAAATAGAGGAAGAACTCCCACGTTTACAAAAAATATAATAATAATTATTATTATTATTATTTATAATATAGTCTACATTTAATGTTGAAATATAATCTTTCTTATATTACATCTAACACCTACAAATAATTAAAATAATGATTTCTAACCATAAACATATAACAGGTTTTAACCATGATTACTCAACATATTTTACATGTATGATATTAACTTCTAAATAGGCCTTTCTTACAATACATGGTTTATGATACCACATACCAAAACCATAACTCATTTGAAATTAAAAAATAATTTATTATATTTTAATTTTTTTATAACATTTTCAAAATAAAACTTAATACTTACAATAAACATAAAATATAACAATATTTCTAACCATGCATATTCACTCCCAATTTACCATAAATATAATTAAGTTGTAAATAGATTTTGTTACAATACTTTGAGCCAATAGTATGGCTTATCAACACCACTTGCCCAAAAACAATAACTCATTTCAAAATCAAAATATTTTATAAATATTTTATTTTACAAGATTTCTAAAATTAAATCTAAAAGCAAAAAGCTATGGGAGATGTTGTAGTGGTATAAATGTTTTTAACCATTTATATGTGGCATCAATTAAAAATAAATATGTTCTCCAACCAAGTATGTAGAGATGTTGTAATGTGGCATAAATTTTTTGACTTTGTTAAAATACTATAAAAATATAAAAAATTAAAAATGATAATTATCAATAAAACTTTGAACTTGGTTGAATTACATTAAACTAAAAAAATAAAATTAATAATTAATAATGAAATCAGCCAAGATACATCTTAACTTCAAATCAAATCTCTTGAGATCTAAACTTTTTTTTAGAGTGAAGGAGATTTGATCCTTAGCTTAGTAGAGCTAGATTTAAGATAAATCTAAACTGGTTACAACAGAGTAGATAAAAAATAACAAAAATTTGACATAATCTCACAATGTAAAAGATTCTTCACATAAACTATAACAAACTTTGTTCATTCAAAAATCCTACAAACCCTAAGATCATCAACGATCTGTGCATTCCCATCCTTCCAACAATATTCTGTTGAACAACGCACCTATCCTGTTCATTCCATCCCTTTCTCTGTTGTTTTCTTTACACAACGTAAATAAAGTCCAGAGACTCGAGACATGATGGACCGAGAGTTGTGAGAAGAAGATTTCCCTTTGGACCTTTGCCTTTCATCAAGTGAAAAATTAACTGGGAGTCTCCATAAACCTGAGAGGTCTTGAAGACTTTTCTAAAACTAAAGATTGGTTACACCCTCATGCCAAGCTAAAAAAAGAGTTTCTGAGATTCCGAAAAAATAAACTTCACCTCCACACCACGGCCTGTTTTTAATTTTTTCGTAAATATCTGTCAAAGAAATCGATGGGCGGGAGGTCATCTAGATTGAGATGGATGATTACCCTTTGAAATCGGAATTTGTAGATTTTGGCATTAATATCGAGAATTGTTTAACCGTCTATCAAATTGATAAGGTGGGGTATTTCTTCAAGAAACCCCATGTACAGAAGCCATAAATACCACATGTCGAAGAAAGGGAGGACCAATAGTTGTAGCATCAATTCCCCCACCCCAAAAAAGAACTGTCTAGACCGTTGCCTTGCTAATCTGAAAAGACAAAAAAGGAAGAAAAGAAATCAACAATCCCGGCCCTTTAACTTATGGACTGTATCCGATGTCAGGAGCTTGACTTTTTTTAGAGCCAATCATCCACACAATATTCTTTTCAATGAAGCCCTGGATTTCCATGACCAATTACACCAGGTTTTACCGGGCCCTGAGAAAACTCCAGCAAATCATGGAGGTCATATCCAATGTTTACTTTGTAATTCCCTTCCATTAGGTTGCAGCCCATTCGAGGACATCCTTCTCCTCTGGTTGCTCAATTTTGGAATGAGTTAAGTATCTTTTTAGAGTCTATGTTGTAAGAAAATCCTCTGGTAACTCGCTATTCTGAGATTGGATACCAAAGAATTTTAGCCATTTCTGCAAGGAAATAAATAAATACCACTGTTGCATAAGAACTACTTGAGCTCCTCTGGTGAGGAGAAGTATCCGTAATCCAGTCCAATGCACAAGTTCCATTCAATGAGAATGGACCTCCCATTTCCAACTTGCTACTTAATATGGTTGCCCATCAGAATTAAGGAATTGGCCATCACTCTAAGTCTTTGGGATGGAAAAGGGCGATCCCTTTGACCAAGAGAATTGGATATCGTCTTTTGTCCTCACCAACTAAATCTCATTTCTACCTTTTAGATATGGTACTGAATGATTTTGGGAATAACTGACATGGTGCTCCAGAAAACAGGGATGGAATCCACCGTACTTTGGATGAATGAATGCTTAACATCAGCCCATACAAAACCATCTGAAACTCAACTCTCCCCTGATATCCATGTCTTAATTTCATACACAAAATGAATTGGATATCGTCTTTTGTCCTCACCAACTAAATCTCATTTCTACTTTTTAGATATGGTACTGAATGATTTTGGGAATAACTGACATGGTGCTCCAGAAAACAGGGATGGAATCCACCGTACTTTGGATGAATGAATGCTTAACATCAGCCCATACAAAACCATCTGAAACTCAACTCTCCCCTGATATCCATGTCTTAATTTCATACACAAATATATTTTCCAAATTTCCTTATGTTGTCATTTCCTTAAGAGAAGAACCTCAGATAATTGAATTGAATACCATGTAGCCATTTGCTTCACGGAAGATACCTATATACTTGAATTGATATCAAAAGAGTGATAGAATGAAAAGAGAGTTGATAGAATGAAAAGAGAGGGGACATGATAGATCTTCCATGGAAAAAAATGGTAATTTATAAAATATTTCTTTGGGTTGATTGATATTTCTATTGTACATGGATTTTAATAATATTATTGTTTGTAATATGAATGATTATAAAACTGAATAATTATAAATAATTTGTGAATTAATGTAATAATACTAGTTTAGATTTATATTAATTCCGGATTTATCAAGCCTTGAGATGGATCAGTTTTTTTGAGATGAAAATCTCTTTTAAAGTGAAAAGGGATTTGATAGGTCTAGGACCTTGATAGATGCAAAGCTAAAGCTCATCTAGATTAATTTCTACATACAAATACAATATTTTTACCATTATTTAAACTATCTAATGCAATATTTATACTATTATTTAAACTTCCTTGTTATTAAGTAGTAGGATAATGCACAATTCATATGGACCATAGGAAAATATCCAATACATAAATTGTTGAATGAATCATAATAGGATAAACCAAAGGCATACCATGAGTTCAATTGGAAACCCTCTCCAAATGATTTCAAAGAATTAAATAATATTTGTAAATAACATATCTACCCTTATTTACTTTCCATCATAATTTAAGTATGTATTTGCATAAAAATGGATAAGGGCAAAGTGTAAATACATTTACTTACCAAGAGTTAGTGCCAGACATTATTTGTTCTTCATTACTTTTAGGAGTAAAAGTCAATGTGGAGACTTACTAGTGATTACCCCCACCAAAATTTAAGCAAATTTATTTTTCCATTTCGTATATCAATTTTCAATTTTTCTCAAAGCATAATTTATAACTTATGTTGTAGGACTAACTTGGTCTACAACACTTGTTTAATATAGACATTGAAATATTTCACTTATGGTTGACAATAAAATAATTTATGTTATTAATATCTTTTCATTAAATACCAGCATAGATCCATTTTAAATAGTGATCTAACATGAGCCTAGAGAGATCCAATTTCTTCAAGTGCAATTTTTTTTATGAGAAAACATTATTGAAATGTTTTGTGTAGTTATTTTTTATTTTGGCTCACATGAGGGAGAGAGGGGCTTACACATCATACTAGGTTGTAGAATGAGTCTCTCCACTCAATTACATGTAAACTAAACATAGAGTGAAAATACATACTTGTCCCTCATACCTTGGATTAGAAAGCACTTATTAATGGAATAAAAATTCTCTCAATTTTTCTCTCTATATGTTTCATGTTAAAATGTTTTACTCTTCCTATACTTCTCCCTCATACTTGGAATTAGAAAGAACTTATTAATGGAGTAAGAGTTTTGTCACTTTTCTCTTTATATATAATTTTGATATTAAAATCTTTTACCTAACATACACATATTTTTATTTTAAATATTCTATAAACTAAATATAGAATGAAATACACATTATTTAATATCAATAATATTATTTTTTGTAAATTCCATCTCAAGTAGTTAAGAAATTAATGTCTCCCTCATACTACAAAGTTGATGTAAAATTAGAGTATTATTTTAATGATTTTCGTTTAATTTATTTTGTTTTACTATTTAATTTTTAATGTATGTTATGTGACTATCTCTTCAACGATTATGGAACCCTTCTCAAGCTTAATAAGAAAAGAATAATTTTATTTTTAATTAAATTACATAAAATTTGATAAATTATCATAATTATAAACTATGAATGTTATAATGTATTGAATATAATTTACTTTTCCATTCATTTTACAAATATAGGTTATTATATATATGAAACATATTTTATTATTCTATATTGTTTAAACCATTAATTTAATTAAACGATTTTTTTTATATGGTTCACTGGAGGATGCTAACTAGCGATGTCTACCAACCATATCTATTTGCGATTAAAATATATAAAAATAAATAATCTCTTTATATAATCAAACATGTCATAGTCTGAAATTCTAACCCAAAAAAAAAACCATCCTAAAATTCTAACTCATTTAGAGATGAAGAAAACAAATCACTCGCTTAAATGATTATTTGCTTCTTAACATCTGAAGCATATGTATACCACCAGTAATATTCAATGCTTGAACTTAAACGTTGGTCAATCAAGAACCCAGAACAGTTATACATGAGCACCAGTTGTTGAGATTGCTTTAAACTTGTGTTAAATACCCAAGTTAAAGAGATGCGCTGTGGAAGGGCAATTCAATACATAATGAGACATGTGTTGGTAGACAGTGCAGTCTCAGCAAATTGCATAACCATCTTTCCCAACCAAACCATCTAGTCTTCAGAAATGGCTAGAGGCTCTTCACCGTCTGCTAAGGCCGTATCCTTCCACTGCTTGGGTTTTCCTTGCTGTCTGGGCACTGGTATTGGCTGCCACGTTTCAGTCACTCCCCAGCAAAATCCGTGGTGTGGAAGAGGAACCGTGGGCATTTGGCAGGCTCATACCGTCTCCACTCATTGATGTGTCCTCTGCCTTCTAATTAAACATATGTTGATTCCTTTACCTTTCATTGACATGAAACGAAGAAATCGACCTGGGCTGTAATTAAGTATTGAATTTGTTTGCTTACTTTTTTCTTAAACCTAATTGCAATCGTCATTTTGAGGACAACTTTTTGTTCTTTATGTGCTGGAGCATGTTATTACATGGGATATTGGGCAGCCATCTCATATGTGGGAGAACCTCACTCATCCTTGCTACAAGAGCATTGTGTTCCTTTGGTTATTGGGAGCAGTATTCCCCTTGGTTATCAGGGGTATTGAGAGAGAAAAAAGAGGTTTATAATAAAAGTGGTAAATTTATTTGTATTTGTAATTGTTTTTCATGATTAAAAAAATATATATAAAAAGAATAAGTTGGTATTTAAGTAACTTTTATACCACTAAAAAATATTGTTTTTTTTTAAGAATTAGGTTTAAAGATTGCACACAATAAATTTATAGCTTGCGCTTGTTATTAGCTTTACTATTGGTATGGTTGATAGTGGGAATTGGCTGATCTACAATACAAGGTATTATTGTTTTTATTTTCTATCATGTAGAAGTCATGTTTGCACTCCGTTCGAAATAGTGATTCAACATATTTAGAGTTAATTATTTTGTATTCAATTTTGCATTGATAATATATGTCTTGAGATTCATTCTAAAGCTAAAGATATTTGCATAAGGTTGTGAATAGAGATCAAAATCTATTTCTACAAAGGATCTATGTTGGTGAAGCATGAGGGTCTAAATCCTACATTTCTGGATACTAAGGTATCAAGGCAATATAATCCTTGCTTGTGATGCATCTAATAAAACTTGAAGAGATCAATCTGAGCATAGATAAAGCAAATAGAAAAAGGTTCCAAGACATATAGCCCATCAATGTGAAAAAGAGAACATGTGCATAAAGGAGAAGGTTTAGATGTTTAACCAAAGGATGGAAAATATAAAGGAACATTGAGGCTTTGACAAGATTGATGACATTGCAAAAGCATATATTCATTGAATATCAAGACAACCTCATGAAAATTCCATGTAATAAAAGTTGATAAAGGCAAAATAACACTTATTCCAAGATTGATGTTGGGCAAGACATCCTAGTGCTAGTGTTCATTTGGTTATTAAAGGCTAAGGAAATTGAGAAATGCAATGATTAAGACTTTGGAAATGGAAAATGACATTTTGACACTTTTTTTTATGAAAATAATGGAAATGAAGAGAAAAGAGAGGTTAAAGGTCACAAGTTGCATGTGAGGAGGAAAATGAAGAAAATAGAGGCTTCATTCATAAAAGGACGTTTAGTGATGAGTACACAAATTATTTTTTCAGTTCAATTTTCAATTTTGGAGCTCTATCATTATTTTCTCTCTCTCTCATACTCTTGGATACTTAGAGTTTTCTTGAAGCACTCTTGGAGGGTGTGGAACACTTGGATTTTTGGAATAAGAAGGTAAAGGAAGAGCACGAAAGTGCAAGAGGACATCGAGATCAATAACTACAATGGGTTTTTCTTGGAGGTACCTAGTTGTATGTATGTTTCCCTCACTAGTTTTGGAATGCATGGCATATTCGTGTGGTTTATTGGTCATGATATGTCATTAGCATGGAAGATGGTTGAGATTGATAGTGGATTTTCCTAGCCTTGCCATTTCCTAGATAACCATGGTGATTGTGGATTTATTTCTTTGTTTTTTTTTTTTCAGTTCTCATGTTTCCTTAGCTTGGGTTGAGTTACTCTTCATGGAAGCCTTTGTTGGACAAATGTTCTCGAAGCCCGAAATAAATTGTGGGTTGAGTTACTAGTCCTCGAAGCCTTGGTTGGAAAAATGCTCTAGTGCCCTTGAAAGATTGGATAGAGACAAATCTCATCATTGTTTTGTAATGTCCGACTGTGAGGTGGAATCACATTTTGATGGGTTTATGTGGATGGCTTCTCGAAGCCCTAGATGGTTTTGGATTGATGTGTTCTATGAGATCCCACATTCATGCTTGGAATATAGCGTGGAGGTGAATGGATAAAGAGAGATTTGGCTCAACCATTCTATGGCCGGGTGGAACTCGAAAGTCATCATAGTTTTGGATTTTGCATCATTAATATGAGGTCATTTCTCCTTGTATTTATATGAGTATTATATTGGTCTATGTGCGGATTATATGGCTATGATTTCCTTGGTATTTGTATTGCTATCATGCTAGTTATGTATAATTTTTATGACAATAGATATGTATGCCTCTCATCATGTTTCTACTTGTAAATGAATGAAAAATGTATCTATGACCTAATGGATGAATGAAAAATGAATGTATGACCTAATGGATGAAATGACAATTAATGTGTTGAGGCATCAATGCTTGTTAGTGATTCTCAGCTAATTATGAGACCCTTATGCTTAGATATGTTACTTAATCCTATAGATTATATATCCGTGATATTCTTGACGAAATGACTATCATGGCTAGTAGGGGTCCAATCAAGGTCTTGTTCAAATAATGATTTGTACTATCATTTCTGTGTTATCTTATGCTTCTGAAGGTGTCATTCAATTCTCAGTAGTGACGTGGGCTCTCAGTCTGAGAAAGTGGTGCAAATCTTCCGGACGCTAGCACAACACTGAAAAAATAGTCACTAGACGTTGGAATGCCTTAACGTGAGAGCATCTAGAGCCTTGTAGACGTTGAGAGGCCTACAACATGGGAGTGTCCATGGGTCAAGTGGTAAAAAATATCAGTGGGACCGAGGGGTTGGTTGAAAGTGTTGTCCTGTGAGATAATTGTAGGTTAGGTAATTATGCTAGAGCATCTAAAATATTTTGTTGTTTTGAATTTATGGATGACCAATGTTTTAAGCTTGTGAAAACAAGTATTGCATCCTAAATTATCTTAACACAATGAAAGGGTTGATTCTTTACCTCTAAACAATAATTTAGATTTCAAAATATTTGGAGGGAAGAATTCTAAGAAGTTATCAACTTGAACATTCAAATAGAATATTACAAAGTTATCATAAAGAAAGATGCTAGTAAACCATGTTCACTGCCTAATAAAATGTATTTACATTTATGAAGAAGTGAAAATTAATTAATGTATAGTAGTTTAACTTGGACTAACAGTAAAATAAACTAATCTCTATAATATAGTATAACTTCAAGGGGATTTAAGATAGACTGAAACTGAGTCCTATCTTACCCATATTTCTTCAGTGAAAATAAATACATGCAGAAACAATAAGAAGTAATGAATAACTTAAGAAGAACTCACAAAGGTAACAAGTTGTTTGAAGAAAATCCAAAATCCTTTTATTGATATAAAAAAAAACTTTAGATACATGCAATTTTGCTCAAGAAAAACTTATCCCACGAGTTCAATGCTTCATAATTCAATTTTAGAAGTATTTATATAAATTTGTTCCAAAATATCTAAAAACTCCCTCTACAATAATAGTGCAAAAATATAGAGAAATAAAACTCATTCTTGTTGTTGTCACTATTTTCGAGGATTCTCGTGTTAATGCGAACTGATTAACCTGCTACTTTTATGTTGATAATTGTTGATGACCCATGACTCATTTACTTCAATAATTTACACAACTATTCCAACCTTTCTTCATCTTGAATTGTACATTTAACCAATTTTCTGAATGTTTCATCTACATGAGTATATTTTTGGAAAGTTGGTTTAACCAAAAATAAATGATTTATCTAGTGTTTGATGAATACATCATAACTTAGGCCTTCCATAAAAGCATTGCCTATGATTGTACCTTTAATCTTAGAAAATATAGATTTATATTTGGTAATTGAATATATATATATATTTTTTATTATTCTAGATCAATCAATGTCTCTCCCATTCCATGTAATCTAGGTAGTCCTTTCTCATGTAGTATAGAGATTTTTTTTGTGAAACCTCTGGATACTAGATTCAAGGTTATCGCACTTGCTTTCCAATTGTAGCATCAAGCTTTTCTTAGTGAGAATATTCTCACTTCCAATATAGTCTATGCCATGTCCTTTATGTTCATTTCTTCGAGCTCATATCTCGTTTTGGAATTCAAAACCCTTTTCAATTTATTTTCTTTTCCTCATTTTAAACCCAATTCCTTCATTACATATACTATTACTCCTTTGGCTCTCTGGACTAATTCATCTTGTTCAAAGATGATCTTAATTGAAGGCCATATCTCAGTGATGGATTCATTATCTCCATCGAGATGCTCTCTTTATCCTGTGAGATGGTGTGAGCTATGATAGATTGATTTTCTAGGAATTCAATTCTCTGTGTAAGGTTTTGTGTCTTTTGCAAAAGGGAGCTTTAGTTGTTTTCTTAAAGTTGTTATATATGCATTCTTGTTTTTTGTTACTTGTTTTGTTGCATTAACATTGTTAGGATCATATCCCAACTTTACTATTAAATCTTATAAAGATTTAATTCTTGTATCTTTAGCTATGGAAGATATTTTCTCTATCTTGGACTAAAACTAAATCTTTCCTAGTGATGCTTCTAGCTTTGATATTGCCACAGATGAACTGGTAAGAGAAGAATATGTCATTTTACCAGATTTTTCATGTAAATCAATCTGGTTAATATGATGAATCAATTTTGTATCAAAAGAAAATACTGATTTGGTGTAATCATCTGCACTTTTAGGATGAGTAATATTGGGTTCCAATAAATCTGTTTGCATCTTTCCATTATCAGTGTCGAAGGAAGAAAGTAACCTCTGTTGTGAATTTAAGGTTTGCTTCCAAAATTGTGTATAAGTGGAAGCTTTCAAAGCCTCATTTCTTTGCTTGATTTCCATGTAGACTGCAAAAATACTCTGTTCTTTTTTAATTTGCTTCATTTCTCCTATCTGACATGAAGAAACATTTGCACTAGCTGAATACATAAGAGATCCTACAATCATCCCTTCTATCCTAGGAGATAATGGCACAAAGGAGTCTATCATGGAAATTGGGTGCTGCTATGAAATATCTTCTTGCTCTGTCTCACTTGTATTGGTTGTCTTCTACCTTTTAATGTATATTTTGAACTTTTTAGCTAAAATTTTTGTTACCATAGGGGAAGCACTGTCCCTTGGTCTTTTGTATTGGTTTTCTTCTGGTATAGGAGTCTGTGATGTTGTAGATGATATAACCTACTTTTGTACCTCCAAAAGTGTATTCTCTTGCCATTCAACCTGGTTCATATACTATTCTATTTTAGGCCTAGGAGTGTGATCGTATGGGGTAGTTGTTTTCTCTACTCTTATCTTTGAAATCATTCCTAGGGGATCATATGACCAAGTGAAGCTTAATTTGAAATTCATATGTTTAGAAAGAGTTTTTGCTTCCTTCCGTGCTGATGTAGCATTATGAATAAAAGGTCATACTTGAGTATTGATCTTAAATTGAGCCTTCTTCTTTGTTGCTAGAAAATGAAGTTGATCCATGTTAATCATCTCTCTAATGTATTCCAGTGCAAAAATTCAGATAGGAACAAACTTAGGTAATCTATATGGAGGTAATTCGCATCCATAGATCCCAATATCTATATAACTTTGGTATAAATACCAATCTCCTCTTCTGGTTTGTTCACTTAGATGTAGGATTTTTCCCATCTCTAGCCCAATCCTTGGTTTTGCATCACTCTTTCGTAAACAGGAAAGAACATACAAAAATTGATCTACAAAGTCACTGAATGTGAATCTAGTGGTGTTCTTCCTAACCAAGGGAGACCAATGGATCACTGATTACAGATTTTCATGGTTGTCCATCTTCTGTAGGGAAAAGGAAAACCTCTCTGACTCATAAAATATGAACAAATATACTAAAATAGAGGCATATTTGAACATTCCTTCTGTAGAAAAATTCATGAATTGATTTTGCTAAGAATTCACTGAAATTGAAAATTAGAGATGGCTTTTCATTGACTGAGAAAATTGATAAGAAACATATGAGGACCTCATAGACCCATTGATGAGAATAGTAACTTAACAGGAATTAAACAATGGATATAATTTTTTGGGTCATTTATGGAAAAATAGATGCTTCATATGGTGGATTGGTATTAGGAAATTAAGTATTTTATGGCACAAAAATTTCAAAAATATTGGCTCTTTAAGGAAATTCAAGATTTTTATAAATATCCATGAGGGTTTATGGAGAAAATGGATGTAAAGGCTTAGGGTTTTAAATCTACAACATCTGATTAATTGATTCAGCAGTAATGGTAAACAAAACTTCATTATTTTTTGGAAATTAATGCTCTTTGACTCAAAACATACATAATATGACACCATGAGACAAAATCTAGGAAATAATGGTTTTGTGGCATGATGAACTGAGGTAAAGAGGAGCGTGGGAGGTTTAATTCATCACTCATGTCTAAAAACTTATGTTTTAACCAATTATGAATTTCATAAATATCTAATTCACAAATGGTTTCAGAAACATTATATAGATGTTCAACTAATGGTTGGTGATCTAGATCGATAATGGGAGGAAGCATAAAATTTTCTAATATTTTTTATTTCTTCATAGAAGAAATGACTGAACGAAAATAATTAGGAAACAACTAAAATTACCCAGAGATGATTGATTTCCTTGTTGACAGATGGTTGGAATAATCTATGGGTTTCATTGCTTGCTCTGGTGATGGTTTAGCTTGATAACTGGTAGCAGTAATTCCTTTATGACCTGACAGAGTAGCAAGGAAATACAAGATCTAATAATCTGAAATAAACGCACATGGTGTTATAAGGCAGTGATATATAAGACAATTTATGATTTACCCATTAAATGGTGCAGAGGGGGGGTTATTAATGTCTATCATAACCATTTTAATGGGAAAATGCTTGTCAAATGGGGATTTGACACTTGGCGGAACAATATCTTTTATTAGAAAATGGAGGGAAAGGGCTAACGACCTTTTGGGTGGGAAAAGTGGTTTCCAGAGGGGGTAGGCAGTGGTTTATGGTTTTGGAGTGTGGAGTGCACATTGGATGTGAGAGGAGCAAGTGGCAGAGGTGGTATGAGACGAGACCACTTTTTCACACCCACCCCAGTCGGTTAAACTTCGGATGGGCTTGGGGGTTATAGAGTGGCATAAGAAATGTCGATATTCTAGCATGGCACATCAACTCCACTCACTTTATTACAAATTACACAAAAAAATGACAACGAGTCTTGTCAAAAGTCTATTCATAAAATAAACCTATTTATTTATATTAATTATGTTTAAGCTTTAGCAAAACATGATTTATTCGTAAATGCAGAATTTTAAACAAGCGCGCTACATTTTGGGATTTTGATCATATTTTTTATATTTTTCAAATTTTATATTCTTCTATTTTTCTAATTTTTTTTTTTTTTTTGTCTTTCTATTTTTTCTTTTCTCATCACACACACACACACACACACACACATATATATATATTCTTTTTATATCCCTTTTTTTCAACATATATTTTTTATGAAAACATCTACCTTATCAAAACAATCAATGTTGCAACATCAGCTCCAACTGGGGATTTCTTCCTCTCGGAGGGTGCAGAGAACGTGCAAATCCAAATGCCTTCTCCTTGGGCTGATGGAATCTTTTTTGAAGAACAATCATACTTTCAGAAAAATAGAATAAATCGATGATGTACAAATGATGAAATACTCAAGAAATCTCAATACTGAATGTAATGTTTCAAATATTTTCCGTTTACAGGTAATGAAGAATATTGTCCTTATAAGTTTTGCAAGAAAACTATATTGTTTCCTTTAACCTCTACAATGCTAAAAGGTCCAAACCAGAGATTATCAAACTTTTCATGTTTTCCTTTGTCTTCCCTTCTATCATCCCATCTTAATACTAAATCTCCTTCTTTAAAATCTCTTTCTTTAGACTTCCTGTCAAACAAACTTTTGAATTATGTTCTGGTATTTCTGAAGCTTATATTGAACTTCATCTTTATTTTTATTAAGTTCTATAATCTGGTTGATTCTCCTAAAAAAATAATCAGGTTCTTCATTTGCTTCTTGTAAGAATCTCATGATAGGAAAAGCTTATTATGTAGGAAATATGGCCTCGGTGCCATAAACAAGATGGAAAGGTGATTTAACTGTTTATCTCTTTGGTGAAATTCTATTTGCCCAAACTACATACTTAAGGTGGCTATCCCAATTTCTCTTATGATATACTAGTACCTTTTTAATGACTTTGACTAGACTTTTATTTGAATATGTTGCCAATCCATTCCCTTGAGGGTAATAAGGGGCAACATGATGTAGTATAATTTGGTACTTTTGACAAAATTCAATCATTTTAATACTATTGAAAGATTTTGCATTGTCTGTTACTATCTGTTCGGGACATCCAAATCTAAACAATATGTTTTCTTTAATGCATTTAATGAGAACAATATTAGTAAAATTCCTTACTGCTATAGCTTCTACCCACTTTGTCAAATAATTTGTGGTAGTTAAACTACGTTTATCCTAGTTGCTAGATGCTAGATGGATTTCTCCAATAAAGTGTAATCCCCTCTGCCAGATAGGTGATTCAACTAGGACTGGAATTAGAGGGAGTGCTACCAATATTTTCTTTCTAGCAAAAACTTTACATGGTATGAAGCATCTAACCTCTTCTCCTACTTGTGAAAGCAATGTTGGCTAATAAAACCCAGCTCTTAAAATCTTATATGTTGTTTCTCTCCAAGCATAATGACCAAGACAAATACCTGCATGAAATTGATCAATAACTCCTTCTGTCTCACTTTCTATTAGGCATAACAAAAGGATGTTTAGTGGATCCTTCTGTTAACACCCAGGTTGTTCCCTTTGACTCTAAGGGAATATAGCCGGGGTAACCACTAACCAATCTTTGGATTGCAGCTTCTAGCCAAGCTGTAATCAGAGAGGGCTCTCTCTTTATGATTTGTCTCTGTTCTTATGGTATTTTAGGCTAGATGTGAAGCTTAACTTTTGGTTTAATTGTTTGGTTGGGAAGGTTTAGTCAAAACGTGTATGCTCTTACCAGAATCTTGCATGACATTGGGCAATGGAGTCAGTGGTCCTTTGGTTTGGTGTGCTGTGTTGATACTTGTAAATGAAAGCTGCAGAGCAAGATAATTGCCTGAGGAATAATGCTTTGAGATTGATTTTGGGTGTGATATGTTCAGTATAAGAAAGGCAATTAAGAATCTCTCTATAAACTGATATGAAAAGAAAGCAATTGTTACCTGGAAGCATTTAAGAATTTCTAGATAGCATTCACAACATGGAACTAAATATAACATGAGCATTTAAGAATTCATGTTTATTTTAATCCTGAAGAAAACATTTACAGCAATATGAGATTGAGCACAGGGTGCGAAACATGTCCTGAACTATTCTTTTTCTTTATTGCCAGATATGAAAGAAATACGAAAATGTAATAACATAGAGAAACAGAACAGAGTTTAAAGAAAACATATCATTCCACCAGACAACACAGGGATTCTGCAACAGCACTTAGATCATCAACAAGACACCAGAGTTCCAGGAAATCACTGAGTTGAAATTGCTCTTTTTATTAAACTTTCTGAAAGTACAGAGTGTACATGCCTCAGAGTAGAAATTCCCAACCCTTTATGCGTTACTAAGGGGAGTATATATACAAAATTTACATAAGAAAATATCTGAATGGAGAGTAAATGCTCCATAAATGCTTCAACCAACTGCTGGAGTGCAGCCGCTGAGAGAGTGAATGCTGTAATTACTTTTAGTCCCTTAGCTGTCAGAAAATGGTCAGAGACTGCTGACTTGGTGGCTCTTGGAGTTGGCTAAGGGTACACCGCCAAAAATTTGCGCATTTCTTTATCTTTTGGCTAGCCATCATAGTTTACATGCTGAGTCAGCATTCAGCTGCTTTTAATGCACACTTTATCCTTCTGTTTGTCTTCTATTGACCTGGATCTGGCACTGACCGAACAGCTGGAGCTACCGTGGCAGAAATTGAAGCATTGCTTGCCACTAGTCTTCCTTAGGCATCTAATGCCTCCTAATCTTTCTTAAGGTCTCATCGGCCTCTGTATACCTATAAAAATTAGGAGGAGTCTCAAAAAGGCGGTTCACTTCATTCTCAATAAAAAATAGGCCTCCCAGTTTATCATATAAACTCTGTCCTGAGGGGGGCTCTGTCTGTTCAGATGTACAGCTAGATGCAGTAATCTGATTCTCAATATATGTTGCCATTCTGTTGGCAAACTGATCCTGGGAGACTAATTTTCCTGCACCAGTTAGGAGGCTGGGCAGGCCTTTTGCTTGCAGTTTTGCCAACTTGACCCTGAATTGCTCCACATCTGTTGTGATCTCATAGTACTTCCTTTCCACGGCCTGTACATAACTCTTGAGAGTGAGCACTTTCTTGGCAAGGAGAACAGCTTCTGTTCTGTTGGGGATACCCATGGCCGCTAGTTCCTCCTGCTCCTGCCTGTTTAGGAAGTCTACTATTCTGTTGGCCTGTTCTGGTCGGTTTCCCAGCACTGCTTTGGCCTTATTGATTTCTATATGTGCTTGGCCCAGCAATTCCATTTGCTGATGTATCGTTTTTATTGATTTCCATTGTTGGGTGATGGATTTGCTTATTTTGGCCCATAAGATCCTCTTTATTTCGGCCATGGTTGTTTCCAGATTTAATTCTTTTTCTAAGGCCTTTATCTTGTCCTTGAGGGCCTTTATTTCTCTGCCCTGCTCTGCCACAATTATCTTGGACTTGTCATATTTGGACTCCAGCTCTGCCAATTTCTCCTTAGCTTTCTTTATTTCATTGGCCTCGAGTTCCATCTCTTTGACAGCCTTGGTCAATTCTTCTACACTTGGATTGGCCTCTTGGGCTGCTGATGTGCCTGCTGCTTCTGTTGTGGGGGCCACTATTGCCCCTGATGTTACTTCTGTTTTGGAAGTAGTTGGAGGAGCTTGGGAAGTAGATTCTCCCTGTTTGTCTTGTATTGCTGCTTCCAGCTCTTTCTCCAATTCACGGATCCTCTGATCCTGCTGCAATAAGAGGTCTAGCTGGTCCTCAACCTATTTTTGCTTTTGAAGCTCAGCTGTTTGAGGGTGCTCAGTGGGGGGTAGCTTCAATCTCTTCCTCAATGCATTGAAATCATCATCCTTCTTCTTTATGAGGGCCTTTACACCTGTCGGATCACTAGGATCATGCCCTAGATCAACAATGATCTCCTCAAGAGACTTTATTCTATTGTCCTTGGCCTTAGAGGACATCCTCTCAATATCTAGCTGAGTGTTGGTGTTTTTTAAGGAATCTTTGAGCTCATGGGCCAATGTGGCCTTTTCTATCAAGGTGGCATAAACCATTTCCCCAGTTTTCTTGTGGAGTTCAATCTGGTCCATGGGATGTATGTATGTAGCTAGGACCTCCACCCTTGTCCTTATGAAATCAGCAGCTGTCTTAGGTTGCGGTCCTTTGGGCTTAAAATGACTTAATATTATTTTTTCCTCTTGGATGTCATAAACAGACATCAGTCTCTCTTGCAGGGCTGGTGTAGCATCAATGAACTGTTTGTATACTTTAGCCCTCAATAGCTCATTCTGAGCCTTTATTTGCTTAAAAGAAGCCTTGGTGCTCTTGGGCTTCTTGCTTTGTTGTGATGGAGACGACACCTCCAAGCCGATCTGTAAAGTTTGCTCCTGTTGAAAGGAGCTTGTCCCTATGTGCTGGCTACCCTCTCTGTCCTTTGGCGTACTGTTGAAGACATCTTCAGTAATGTCTTCCACCTCCGGGGAGTCTGTCCTTTGCCTTTTGGCTTCTGGCTGGTGGGAGGATCCACTGAGAGGAGTGGACTCTTCTCTTTCTCTTTTTATTCCCCTTTCTTCATGTGCTGGGGTCTGCAAAACTGGGGCAGTTAATGGCTAAGTTTGAGGTGGTGGCGTCTGCATTATGGGGATTTCTGGCAGCCTAGTCTGTGGCAAAACAGTTTGTCCTTGTTGCTGCCCTGTTTGTTGCTCTTTCATCTGTTCTTTCATCTGTTCTATCTGCTGCTCTTTCAGCTGCTCTGTCTGCTGCTCTGTTTGAGGGGCTGACTGTTCCTTTCCCGTTTCATCCTCTGCACCCATTATGCCTTTGCCTTTGTCTATTGCTGTTGTTGTTGTAGAAGGTGCCTGTGGTGCAGTCCTTGTAATTGAGATCCCTTCTCCTACTGAGTAGGGCAGTCTGAAAGGTACCTGCTGCACATAATCCAGGTCAATTGTCTTCTCAAGTTCTTTCATATTTTTAAGCGCTCTTTCTTCTTCAGTTAAGCTCTCAACTAGAGTGTCCAGCTGCCATTCTTGTAAGTTGGCATATTTTTCTATGTGTGGGTAGTGGCAATGCTTAATACCTAGGAGCCTATAATTAGTTCTCCTAGCAGTGATGAAACCTTGAGGGTCATAATGGGCCCATCGAAAACTATAGGACAGCTTGTATTGGTCCTTGAGGATCAAGTCTGCAGCTTCCCATCCTTCCTTCTTGTTCATGATGAAGGGGCCCAACTCATTTTTGAAATTAAGGTGGGCCTTTTTCTTGGAGATGTGGA